>VSDK01013900.1:99504-109946 GCA_009767595.1 Symbiodinium kawagutii
TCAGCAGGATCATCGGATAATCACTTTTCATGTCCCACTTGCCACGTGATTTGAAATGTAGACTAACTGCGTCTAACCTACCGGATCTGTCTAGCCAAGTGTCTAGGTTTCCATCCAGCATGTGGAATCTGATTGATTCGTAGATTTTTTGGGGGATGAATAGCTGATGAAGTTCCTATGTTTAGTTCAAGGGCCCGGCTTTCTTCATCTGATTGCTATCCATCATGAAGGGCTGCTGATTCTTCACAATCAAATTCAAACAAATGTAAGGCATGAAAACAAGAAATCCTGAATTTGGCCTGTCCTCAACCGAGACACTGCCCACAACTGAGATATCCTGAGCAAATTGCGCGCGCATGTAAGAACCGGTTCTGGCTTATTTGAGCCACTGGCCTTTACAGCCATTACTACAGCATCATCGGACGTTAAGAAATACCATCGTCAATGATCAATCATTCTCAGCCATTGTTAACCTCTGTTTCTTTAGATATGTAAGAAAACAGATTATGAAACTGTCCATCGATCATGAATTGAATTGCAAATTCAGCCCTGCACAGCCGAGCTGCTGGGCCAGGCAGTGGGCCACGAGTAGAAATGCCTGGCAGCGCGGAACATGTAGCGTTAAACAAGTCAGGAGTTGATCATGGTACGGCTTATGAATGTTTGTGATGTCATAGTGAGTGTTGATTGAAAAACTGTTGGGTATGGTTTATGATCGTAACATCACGCATGATCTATCGTGCATAATGGGTCACCATGGTAAATACTGATGGCGATCGCGCGTCATGCTATGAATAAGGGCTGATGGTGGCAAGAATGGATCATGGTTGACAATGGGCGATCACAATCGCACTTTAATAATGGACCATGGTGTACAGCAGGCCATAACTAATAATCTATTCCTCATGAATCAATAAAATGTATTGATTATCCACGAAATCCGAAAACCAACCAAAAACTAGTTTGTTTCCTGTAAAATTCTGGAAAATTAAAAAGAAAACAAATAATTTGTGAGGTTAAAAAATCATTTTTACTTAATTTTTGAGTTAAAAAAGAAGTTAATTTTAAAGTTTAAAAAAAATTACCTCAAAAACAGTTAATTTTGAAGTTAAAAAAAAGTAACTATTTTAGGCTATTTTAATCAGGAGTTGTAAGGGTGAGCCGCAAGAAGAAACACTAGCGAGGTGTTCTCTCAGGTTCCAAAGGCCCCTCCGTTTGTGCACATTTTAGCTCCACATCTGCAACTCTGCCTTTGGCTTCTAGAAAAACCTCCATTTCACTGGACATTTCACTGCGAGTCCGGCCAATTACTTGCAATGGTATTCATGATCGTGGTGTTGGGTCAGGCTACACCTTCCACGATCCATCAATGACAAGTTCGTCCGCACGTGTTTGCGAAACAAGGAAAAAGAAATAAAAACTGAAAAAGAGAAAGGAACATAAAGAAAAGAGAAGTTATAGGGGCTTGACACAAAAGGAAAAGATAGAAAGGGAGGTGGCAAAGAAAAGGACAGAAAAAAGGGAAAATAGAAAAGAAAAAAGACAAAGGAAAGGAAAAAGACCTTCAGCCTATGAGGCTGGCGTCATAGCCACTAGACCACAGGTGCTTGTGCTATGACACCCCACAGAATAACCATGCCCCAGCCCTAGTTGTCCAATCATTGCAAAAACTTTTTGTCGATGTGAGTCAGAACCGCGATAGCTCAGGTCGGAGAGCCTCAGACTGAGGATTGGGAAGTCCCTGCTTGGTCATGGAGGCCATGGACTTCAGCGGAGGGGCAAACCAAACTGGTCCAACACCTAACGTCTGACTATTTGGCCCGAAATTTCCTTTCAGACTGCAAAAGAGCATGGACGGTCTAGGGATTGAACCCAGAGCCTCCCGCATGCTGAGCGGGTGTGATACCACTACACCAACTGCCCCTGATAGAATGGGCCAAGAGACACTAATATTGTGTCCGAATAATAAAAGAAAAAGGGAAAACAGCGGCCACATTCGACATGAAACGAGGCAGTGCAATGGCTCAAATCCATGGCGCCATCACCAGGTACTCCACTCGATGGGGATCATTAACTTTAAGCGATTTTTCTTGGAGAAGTTAAGGAATTAACTATTAGGCAGAAAATAGCCTTACCTGATCTATTGGGTATGGTAAATTTTGAGGCTCCAAATCATGGCAGAATGATTCGAAAGGGTCCGTGTAGTGGACATTCAAAAAGGGATGCCAAGGGCTGATTAGCTGCCAGGACTGGTGAAAACACCTGGCAGCATCCAGCCGAGCCGTGAGGCCCCCTCCGACGTGGGTTCACACGTCATTTCGCGAGCAAATCCACCCTTTTTGGCTAAGGATTCATGGTTAAAATGGAGAAATGCGGTTCATAATGTCATAGCGACGCATAGCTAAGTGACGAATTCATAAAAATAATGGTCAACGATGATGGATCAGACTCAAGAAGCGAACATATATGGAGGGATCACTGCACTGTGACGGTTCAACTTGGGATGTTGAAGAACAAATCTCTGACAAACAGGGGCAGTGAGATCCACCAACGATGCGAAGGTAAATGTTCTGTCCGATTGCACTTACATGTGGAGCCATCAGCCAGCACCATGCGAGCGGCGGAACACATCATCGGAACCTCAAGCATATATACATCAATTGTTGATTGTTCCCGATCAATGGAACACATACTGTTTTGTTTGTTGAAGGTGAAGAGCAACGGGGACCACAAGGATGACGACAACGATAAGCAAATGTGGAGACATTGGGGAACATGTGGGAGTATCATGAAATGCTGCTGGTAAACCATATCCACTTTTTATTTTGCTTGTTGCAAACACTGACCAACAACATCGACAACATCAACAACATCAATATCCACAGTAACTATCAGTAACCAGCCTCACGTTGCACAGTCTGACTGTGCCGTAAGGGACAATCGGCCTCACTTCTATAGCCCCTGTGGCATGGTGCAAAGCATGGCCCCGGGAAGCTGCGCGTCTAGAAATACAAATTAGAAGAAACTGAAGGAACAAAACAGCACTCAGTTTTGTAAATTTGCAATTTGTATTTTTCCTTCGGAATTGCACTGAGGGTTGCACTTGATTCATTGCGGGCTGGAAACGCAACTTTTCAATGGCCAGTGTGTAGTCGAATTCTGCCAAAGAGTTAGTCCACTCAATCCAATGGAAACAGAGCCAACATATTACATCCACAAAGCGTTCTTCATATGGGTGTCTGAATGCATGCTGACAAAATGGCTGGCGAGCACAATCATTTCATCTTTTTTAGCATCGTTCATCCATGCACTCGGATGATCATGGCATTTAGTGTCATCCATTGCTGTAGCCGCCTAACCCACATCGCACACCACTTTCGAAGGCAACTTTATGAAGGTGCCCAGTCATGGTAGTTGAGAGCTGTGGGAGGACGAGGGCAATCTGCCTTAAAGCCCACCATGGCTATTCTGCCCTGCATGGCGTCGCTCGAAAGGCAGCGTGAGCGCCCAAAAGCGTGACTTGAAACCAGCTGCCTGGTTGAAGTTAACGGTTGAAATATATTGGTCAAACATGGCTAAGGATGGCTAAGAGTTGAAGCATGTTTGATGTCGATGTTGATGGTGGTCATGGTACAGCATGGTACCCATGTCAATTGAGATATTTCCGAGTTCCGCAAGTTGGTAGGAGTAAAAAAACCTCGAAAGGGGTTCTGTGCGATTGTGCGGTTACAAATGGTGCACCTAGAATGACACCTCCAAATCAAGGTTGCTGCTGTGCGACACAGGTTTACAGCGCAGGGTGGTGCGTTGATCGGATGTCACAATGGCTTCGAATTCACCATCATGGACTGAACTAGATCCATTCAGCTGCATTTCAGCCGGAAAACACCTGAGCCCCTTCAGACTCCAGTTCTGCCATCCAGGCCGTGAGCAAGCAAAAGCTCCGGAGCGGTTCTGCCGTGAGAGACCCGTGGCTTAAAAATGCTGTTCCACCAGTAGATGGCGAAAAAAAAAAAACCTAAGCACAAGAAGCCATCATGGGTTTCAAAACTCATGCAGTGCAACGCTAAATTTTGTGGCTGAACCTGTTCAATATGATTTTTTGGGATATGGCAACAGAATGGGGACATGTGGGGACATGACCTCCATTGATGCGCCACCTGTGTAATCACACCAATCACATCCCCTCCAACCGATGGGTTGATACTTCTCCCCGTAGGCGCCTTTAAAGTTCAAAGTGCACATAGTTATGACATAGTTGTTGTATGTTAGGGGAAAATCATATGTCAGACTTGTGATGACTTGTGTATTGTGATGCATTATGAAGTAACTTACTTACGATTACTTCCCCAAAAGTGGTTGTGTGCACATCCATACACCTCTCAAAGGCAACCCTCATCTTGTGCTGTCACATGTTTTGCTGTATCTATTTGTAGTGATGTTAAAGCGAACCCAGTCAAAACACAAATTCATTTTCTTGGGTGGACAACCCACAAAATGTTGCTTCTGCTGCTGAAAACAGGTCTTCCATAGTCTTCCGGAAAAGAACATGTTCTTTGTGATCTGAAAATACCAATGAGTAAGGCATAGCATACACAGCATAGAGATGCATACCACTCATAAGCCTGGCCACGGTGTAAAGCATACCCCAGTAGACGTCCCTCGACCCTCGACATCTCGGCAGTTGCGCAGTTGCAATGGCAACCCGGAAGCCTTCCAGCCAAGTTTTGTCTCCGCATCGCTGGCCCAGAGGGCACCACAACCGGAGAAAATCATTGAAGGATAGGGTCCCTATAATACAAGAAAAAATGTGGTTGGTTGTCGGGAAACACTGGAAAATACTAGAAACAATGTGAATGCAGGTTGGTCAGAGATGCTTGGTCATACTTATATACATACCGCTGCTCGTGAAGAAACAATTGCTCACCATTGGCCGTTCGGAAACTATGTCTGTAAAATCATTGCGAGGAAAAAGAGTGTGTGTGTGGGTGCTCACCACAAGTATGGTAAGTATGGTTTTCCTCAAACTATGACCACGGCTTTGGGATTTCTTTAGGTATGCACACTGGGATCACGTTCAAACACAAATCCTGGGGCTGCATCAAATACCAAGGAACTCAAAAAAGGGATTGGCCAAAACACCAACAGCAGTTGCAAACATCACTCCCTCAACGCAATCAGTTCAGCTTAGGCATTTTACGTCATCCAAGGTCCGGCTAACAAAAAACACTGATTCAAAAAAACAAATTTGGATATGAAACTCTGTGTCACCAAAACCATGTTTATTGATCAATGTTGATCATCCCTGAAATGTTAGGGTAGGGATGAAAGTCGCTGGCAGGGTGGATAGCTATCCCTGAGGCATGATCACCTTTCCACGAGAAGTGTTGCTTAAACACGGTTTCAGGGTCGGTTGTTCATCCCGTAACTCTCTACACTGGATGGAGCCACCGCCAGCCGTCTTAGCTTGGCGGCACGCTGATCCCAGGTGTGAAATCCAGCTGTCCTGAATGGGAGATCAGGGAACCACTATAGTCATGAGAAGTGCAGTATACGGCTGACACAAATGTATGCAGGAAACATACAATTGTAAACTCATATCATATGTGTGCATTTGCAAAAACCTGAATTAGATTACTAAATCGACAAGTAAGTAAATTATCAATTTGTTTGATTGGATCATTAGTGGATTGTTGCATCTATTGATCAAGGGACACCTAGTGCATGAACCATCCTCCACCTGCACGCAGCTAGTGGATTGTCACTTTGGATTGCCATGGACTCCTGCAACCAAACCCAGCCATTGTAGAAGCGGAAACATCAACCCGTCAACGGCCCGTCAATGGGCTCTCTGGCAACTGCTCAGCTGGATTTCCCCTGCAGTTGACGGCACCTTGAAGCTGCAGGTCATGCTGCAGTGAGATCCTGTCAAGAGTGTGAACCAACAAACACGAATTTTATGGGGCGAAGCAAAGTAATTGCATAAGTAAAAATGTAATACTGTAATAAGGCATTAATACACGGGCATAATACCCAGAAGTACTCATAGTGATTGCGTAATGTTATGCAAACTCATTCATGATATGGACACATGACAACATATCAGTGAAAAATAAAGGGTTTGATTCGATGTGTATAAAAGTGGATTCCTAACCTTTTCACCCTTACCATCACCCTCGTTGTGCCCGGGGCATCGTCCAACATAAAGAGTCCAGTGCAGCAATGAGATGTGCAGAAGCTTCACCAAGGGCTGACTGGCAGGGCAACCAGGTGCCGGTCGAATGCGGTGAAGCGGTGAAAGCTACAGAGAAAGCCGTCGCAAAGCAGCCGTTCCCACGAGTTGGGCACGGATTGAATTCAGCATAGCGTGAGACCCAGCTCAGCAGCGTGGCAAAATATTCGGCTCAGAGTGGCTCGTGGCACATGATCATCAATTTCTAGTGTCAAATGATGCTCAATAACAATGAACAATGACAATCCCAACCCCCAAAAATTGTCGTTTTCTTATCATTTTTTTGGTTGGTGACCAAGTTGGGCGCAGAAAAATGACAATGAACGCTGAGTGAAGAACGCTTTTACTCCGTTGGCGGTTTACCTGGCGGCTGGTGCCCTACGAATTCCATGCGAATTGCCATAGGTGGATCCAGTCTTGAATAATGACGACTTGTCCAACCCTTGGAGGTATTGATTGTCAATGGCTAACAAAAGAGTATGTTTTACACATCTATCTATGGATATCTATCCATCGGCATCTATCGATCCAAATCTGTCTATCTATCTATCTATCTATCGATCTATCTATCGATCTATCTATCTATCTATCCATCTATCCATCTATCCGTCTATCCATCTATCCATCCCATCTACCCATCTATCCATCTACCAATTCATCCATCTATCCATCATCCATCTACCCATCTACCAATCTGTTCATCTATCCATCCATCCATCTATCAATCTACCCATCTATCAATCCATCATCTATCCATCTATCCATCTAGTCGTCTATCCATCTACCCATCCATTCATCTATCCATTTATCCATCTATCCATCTATCCTTCTATCTACCCATCTATCCATCTACCCATTCATCCATCTATCCATCTAGTCGTCTATCCATCTATCCATCTATATCTATCTACCTACCTACCTATCTATCTATCTATCTATCTATCTATCGATCTATATATCTAGCTGTTTTTCGTATATTGTCTGACCTTATCTATCTTGCCTCAGCTTACCCGATCTTCTCTTGTTTTGTCTTCTCTTATCTTACCTTATCTGATCTTACCTTATCTGATCTTATTTGTCCTTGCCGTGTCTTACCTCATCTTGTCCAGCCCAATCTAAACTAATCTAATCTGATTATCTATCTATCTATCTATCTATCTATCTATCTATCTATCTTTTTATCTATGTATCTATCTATTTCTAAGTTTATCAATGTATCCATCTATCATTCTAACCCCTCTAATGTATCTAATCTATCTAGTCTATTGAATCTACCAAATCTATCGCATCTATCTAATCTATCTAGTCTATCGATTGTATCTAATCTAGCTAATCTATTAAACTTATCTACTGTATCCATTTAATCTCTCTCTATATATCTATTTACCTAGCCGTCCTTCCATCCGTCCATCCATCCATCCCTCCCTCCGTCCATCCATCCATCCGTCCATCCATAAGTGAAACCATATCTTCCAGAATGTTTTGAATTTGTGTGCGTGTGCCCTACACGTACTACACTATTTACAAAACAACGCAATTTTGATCATTAGGCTTAATACAGGTACGTGCAAACTTTACAATCCAGATTCTTTCTGCCTCTCCCTTCCTGTCTTCATCCTTCCGATTGCGTTTTCTTTCTTGATAGCTGGTGTTGCCCACATACCCACTACAGTTACTCAGGAGGAAACAAAAACACATCCTCCAATCCAAGGCCATGCTGATCTATTGTCGTATCATGTCATATCTATTTGATCTGTTTCGGCGGAGTCCATGCAGTCCGGCTACCCTGAAAGCATCCAAAACGCCTTGCAAGGGCTAGTGCTCAAGGATTCGCCATCATAGTATTGAACTACTAACAAGAAGAACTGGACACATCTGAACACTGCAATCATCAATAGCCACCATTACACTCTGGCGCACCAGTCTTGAAGTGGAAAACACCATCTACTCACCTCGTTTGGCTATCGCCAATGGTGATTTCTTAGTTCCAGGATCTTCCAGTTGAACTTGCCAAATGGTAGCCATCAACATCCCATAATAATCATCCAACACATTTGGAAGTGTTGCCCCATACCGTGCTGGCTTTCCCGCCGTGACTCACTGAGTCGTCGCTGGATCGGGGACGGCAGGCGACCTGAGTGAAATGGTCAGGTCCGAGTCAAAGTGTTCATCGGTCCATATCATACACCTACGAGTGCGAAAAACCATGATGTGTGGTGGAACAACTATATACCGTCATTGAGTCATTGGGGTCTCGAAAAAACATGATGGTGTTTCAACATATATATCCGATATGGGACATCTACTGATGCACACGCAGACGTATAGGTAGAGATCTGAACACATATCTTACAATAGATATTGATACACAATGTCTAGAAATAAAAGAAGGAAATCAACTACAGTGAAACCAATGTTAAAAAGAAACCACTGCATTAAGAACTTGAGGGGATGGAACCCTTAGACCACACATGAACCCTGGGCAATTGGGAACAAGAACTCCAGGGTACCCTCGAAATCTCCTTCAAGTTCTTCATTGAAATTTCTTGACGTCCCCTATGAAGAATAAGAACCTGAAAATTGTCCAGGCTCTGACCGGCGGCCGGCGGACCTGGGGAGAGTCAATCTCCCGCGCGGCGGCCGAGGGCAAGACCAACAATTCCGGGGATGAAGAATTCCATCAGACAATAATGGCTTCTCCACATCTGTGCCCTGGAAGAGAGCTTGGGATTTGAAAATTTGTGTTGGGAAGGCCAAGTGAAAAAGTACGTGCCAAACGACGCCGGCTCCATCATCCACACCGGCGCTTCCCGGGACACCGGCCAGATAAAGCTGCCTGACGACCCTGGCTGGAAGCCCTTATTAGAAATAAGAACCCCAGGAACGTCCATGGCTCGTCAACCCCTTTTTAAAAAAAAAGGACCAATTAAGAACCCCAGGGTACCCTGACTAACGGGATCCAAACTGCGAGTGTTTTTTTTGCAATGCCTGCTAAGAACCCCAGGGTACCCTGAAAAAATCTTAAGCGGTCCTTATTCAGCGGATTCCACATGATAACACTGGATACCAACTGGTCTATATGTTAACTGATCAGTGGGTAATGTCAACCGTACCTTTGGCAATTCAACTCGTACATATGGGCTATCAAGTGGTACATGTGGGAGATCGACAGTGCGACCGATACACAAGGGCTAACACCTGCTACATATTGGGATAGACTGAAAAATATGAGATGTCAACAAATAAATTCGAATATGGGCAAATATGAGAAATCAACTGGTACATGTAGATACATGTGGGATATCAACTGGCAAATGCGGTCCGGCACTCGACGGGTCGAAATAATATGGGAATTCAACGGAAAGCACCAACTGATTAACATGGGATATCAACCGTAAATATGGAGTAACAACTCATAGAAATGGCAATCTTACAATGTGAAATTGTTAATTGACCCCACTCACACATACTCCTCATGGACAACTTCCTATTTGCCATAACTTGTTGATCTAGGGTCTCAATAGGGTATCGCTCGGGACATCGCTACATCCTACCTCACCGCTCAAACAATCCAGAAGAGGGTATCGCATGTGCTGCTTCATCCACACTGTAAGGTAATCCTTCTTCAAGGCCAAAATACCGCCGTATTAATGCTGTAATCACAGCAAAGGACAGCATAGGATTCAGGAAATGACAGAGTCCACAAAATGATACTGCTTCAGGGTAAGGGATTTTAGGACGTCCTCCGTCGTTGTTCCTTGTAAAAGTCGAAAAACAAGAACCTGATGTCACACCCCTGGTTGATGTAACGGTAGTTTTGAGCCCATCACGAACCCTCCTCTCACAACACATGGCGCGCTGCCCTGCCAAACTTGGTTTCCAAACGGCTCGGTAGCGGGAGGAGGCTTGGTCTTGCGTGGCTTGGGGGTTGGCCTGTCGCAGTGGAGCAGCTGACGGTTTGAGAATGGTCCCATGACAGCTTTTGGTTGAGGATGGTGAAGCACAGTCAATGGTTGGTGTTAACAATTGGCTGCAATGAAATTCAATGACTCATTATGTTCTAATTACTTAACTCGTTAAGCATTGTTCACAATGCTTAATCCTACCAATTTGGTGCTAAAGAATGGCGGAACATCATTGCTTTTGCGCCCTCCAAGTCTCCAAGGGACCTCTCCATGTTGCCTGCCTGTGGGGTGACCCATGCGGTTCA
>VSDK01013900.1:109956-139506 GCA_009767595.1 Symbiodinium kawagutii
GGTTCAGCCAATGATTACGGAATTACAGCTCAATATTTTTATGGGTCAGTCACTTGACGGTCAGTCCTAATGTTTGGACGGGTGTTGAATTAATGGCGCGCTCGACGGCGACTATTCAGCCTTTTGTGACAAGAATCCCATGTATGCTCAATCAATACTGAATCCACTATGGCTTGCTCTATTTAACAGCCATCACGGATTTCCTACCATGAATTTACCGATTAATGTTCCATTCGCTCCCTGCTGCTTGACGACTAATCTAATGAAGTTATGTACAATTTATTTCTGGTCATTTATTTCAGTGAAGCAATACCCATCAAGTAATATTCGAGTCCGTCATCGTAAATGATTGAGCTATTGTCTGTCCACTAGTGGACCGTTGGTCCCTCAGGAGTCACGGTTGGTTGTTCCCATCGTTGTTTCTTAGCTAGCTATTCGCCAACCATAGTTCGCCATTGGATAGTTTTTGGGCAACATTAGTTCGCAATGTGATTGCCGTGCTGTAGCCAGCTGACATGTGCTTCATCAGTAGTAACTGTTGGTGAACCAGTAGTTCACCATGGGACCATTTGTTCAACCATAAAAGATTGCCCACATGTAGTTTATGGAAGCGACTAACCATTCATTAACGAATGATTTATATCGATCATTACTGGTTGGTGGTTGAATCCCCGTTATGAAAATTATGCTTGTCAACCAACCAACCAAATCGTTATTTTTGGAAAACAAGAAATGCCTGACGCCACCATATCAATCAGTACATATCATTAATCTTACATATGTATAGGCATATTTGTGAAAAGGGGATCACCATGACTACCCAGAAAATACCAACAAAATATCTTTAAGCTGGAATCCACTATACCTCAAGCTGAGGCTTTTTCTTTTGGGGAAAATTTTGGGGATTTGATTTTCTGGTGATTTTGTGGTGATTTGTTGGTGGCTGTAGCGGGTAGTAGCAACACGCACCTTAAAATCCTTGAATCCCTAGGGAATTCTTGGGGAAACCTTCGGGAATCATGGGGGGCTCCCATCACTGCAGCCAATCTTCGAACTCCACCACCTCAAGTTGTGGCAGAGCTTCGTAGGGAATCCCGAAGTCGTAGGGAATCCCTAAGGAATTCCTAGGGGATTCTCAGGGGATCACCATGACTCCCCCTGCCAAAAAAAGCACCATACCAAAGGAGCATGGTAAAGATATTTTGGAATTACCATCTGGCTACTGGTAGCTCCAAATCGCTTCCCCATTTCAAGGCCCTTTAATGGGCCAGCCGAGATATCCTTGGCTCCTGGCCTACCTCCAACCTGTACCACCCGCATGTAACCTCGATGGCGGATTGGCGCGCCGCAACTTTGGCGCCATGACCTGGCATTGCTGTTTGGGAAAGAAATTCCGAAGGGAAAACCTTCCGGTCCGAAGATTCAAAGAGCAAACATAAAGTAAACAACTTTGCCAAACATACGATACATTGCAGTGCTATCAGTACTGTAACTTACAGATATTGACGGATCAATACCAATGAATCTTCTGAAACAAGAAGCAAGTTTGCCCAGGGACAGAAAACGAGCAGGGAGAAGAGTTTGCTATGATTTGCTGATGGAATGCCCGCAACGCCGTCCCAAAATTTGAAGCGTATTCCTGTCATTTCCTGTCCTTCTTGCAGACATTGCAAACTAAATCCAACAAAAACAAATTATGTAAGCGGCACCAGTACAAGTGCTCGAAACAAAAGCTAATACCAGCACCACCGCCACCACCAAGCACAAGAAGACACAGTATCAGTCATACGGTTCAGTGCAATACCAATATCTTCACAGGAGCAGAAATGTCGCGGATGATGACCATTCCCCACAACCTGACAACCACAAGCCAGGCAAGCCTAAAACATATCCACAACATTCCGAAACATATATAAAGAGATAAGGACATAAAAGGACCATCATGGGCTTCTACATCTTGAGAAGGAAGCCGCTAGTCACAAACATCTGTTGGGCCGTTTGTCTTGGTGGAGGCAGCTGCAATGCGTGGCCTGGTTTTCCATGTGAATAGTTGAGAAATAGCTGGTGTCAATGAAGAGGGATCGGATGTCCCAAACCACCAGACATATCAACTTTGGGTTTCTGGATGGGTCTGACATCAAAATGGTATTGCCATGCCATCCGAGACGTGCCCTTGACACTCTCTCGGTTGGATCCAAGGTGCATCCGATAAGATCTCAACCTGCGAAGTGAGAAGATCCAGCCTGAAGCAAGTTCTGAGGCCGAAATTGATGACTATCACATACCAAACATGTGTAATCACGGTGAATGAGATATGCTTGATGACAGCTATTTTTTTCCATCGCCGTCTGATGACAGCTAATTGTGCAGGGGAATTGTTGAAAATGATGGTCCAACATGGTTATTTGAGAATTGGTACTGGTCCATGTTGGTTCATTGATGATGGCTGGAAATGCCAAAGGAACTGACGCACAAAGCGACGAGCAAAAACTGGGAATTGAGCCAACCGCATTTGATGAAGTTCTCAGGATCACAAAACCATCCTTCGCTAACCCAGGCCATGCTGCCTCGACCCTTGGCTGAGGACAATCACCACTTCAACATGATTAGTTACATACATACACTTACATATACATATAAACATATATGCAGAATCAACTCATATATGTTATGCGTATATCAAATGCATGTGCGTGCGGGTGTCTGCAAATTTCACCGAACCTATACATACACAGATACAATAAAAATAAACATCTCGCAACGAGTGAACATTTTGACAACATTTCACTCCATGTTCTTCTTTACTTTGTATCAGGAGGTTGCTGGCTACTAAAACATGAAACTAACCCATTTTTGAGCTATCAACTCACAAAGAGGAACATCAACATGCCGGATTCTGAAAGGTGAAACATCAGTCAGGACCAAATACTATATTTTCATGGGCTTGAGGGCAGAAGTCACTTGCGGCCTTCAGGGCGTCAAACGCAAACCCGCATCCAGTATGAAATAGTCTGCCTTGTTGCTCCATCACTACCACTACCATCATCACCACCATCATCAAAGTCATTGAATTCACGTAACACAGGTGCCTCTTCAGTCAACCATATCAACCACAAGTATCCACAAGTCTTATGAACTCCGACTTTTCCCTGGCAGTTCTTAGCCAATCAGCCACCAGGCACTGTTGAATACCTCTTGGGTCCCCACTTGCTGGCGTCGGCCTTTTTGTTGAGTTCCAGGGTCAGCTCCTCCACCCATGGAGAGCGGAAGTTCTTCCAGGAACATTTGATGCCAATTGGATCCACTTGGATTCATGATACATCCGTGTTGACGGATTGCGTATTTTGTCAGAGTCAAACAAAACCTGCAGTTATCGGCTGCCAAGCATTTCTAGACTCAAACGTGTTGTTTGTGATTGGCCCACAAAATTGGAATTTAATCAGTTCAACATTGTCAACACTACTGACTACTCATTATGAAGCAATATTAGCTATTACCATCTGAAAAGTAAACAATCATTGAGGTGGCTGGCCCCACCGTGAATAATACCATCATTGACCGCATTGGATGATTGACCAGGTAATCCAATAAAAAATCATAATGTCCCCTATCTTCTTTGCACATGCCGGTCTCCATGAGCCGGTGTGAGTTTTAAAGGATCGGTAGTGATCTATCAGCGATGAAGGGTCAGTCCTGATCACCAGCCAACATAATATTGGTGAAATCTTGCTGCCAAATACCGCCAGCTGAGTTTAAACGCAAAGCTAGCCGAACAATCACCCACAAAGGATTGATATGTTTATATCACAGCACCAGCTGGAGGTCAACAGGACCCAATGGTTCTATCGACCAATCCCTTGACTGGGCAGAAGTGAAAAGTTGACGCCAGAGAGAAGAAAAACCCTACGGCTACAAAAAAAACCTTCTGAGAAGGCAGGGATAGATAAATTGTCGGTACAGTCGGTACACTCAGCCACTCTTTCGGTCATGGCGCTGTGGCTTGCAATTGTCATCCAGGACTATTAAACAAGCATCATTTGCAGGGCAATCTTAAAACCTACCAGTCACTCGCGGCCATTGCAGGGACCATGGTCGACCATAAAAATTGTCATGGTTACTTGTCAGTATGAAACATCTCAGCTGTCATCAATCATGAGCACCCAGTGTTCACCGACAGTTCTGACCAGCATCAATCACGATCTGACATTGTTTGCACTCATCAAGCTGCTATCACCAACCATCAGTTTACATCATTCTACAAACTGTGGAAATGATTTCGGTACCATTCTCAATTAAGCATCACCATTCTTAACGTCATTATTTTTCTTCAGTTCTTCCACATCCAACATCCCAATCAGTGAAATCCACTAGCACAACATCATTCCAACATGATCAGTGAAATCCACTAGTCACTATCTCCATCTATCTCCACCAACTATCTCTCCATTTCTCTCCATTTCTCTCCATGACTTCGTGGCATTTCCCCGGTCAAAACGCAGCCTCCGCCGCGGTCGCGCTCCTTGATGCTGTCCCTGAACTCCTCGGCTCCTGTGCAGCTGCCCAGCGCCGAGCCCAAGGCCGTCAGCTTCGCAGCCGTGGTCTCGGACTCCTGGGGGGCGTCAAAGCCCTGCGAAATTAAAAGAGGATGAAATGATGAAAAAATGATGAAAAATGATGAAGACATCCTATAAAAATCTATAAAAAAACTTGTTTTCTCATATTACTTACTTCATACTTTCTTTGTTTCTGCAGCTTAGAAAACGAGTTTTTTAGTTTCGATTGTGTAAAAGCAAAGGTATTTGTTGCAAAAATACCGATACATATGTAAAGTGTTAGGAAAATTGTGGCTGTTTTGCGCAAACTGCACTTTGGACATTGCACTTAGGCTATATCGGAATCAAGAAACTATCATCAGAACCGTCTCCTAAGTGAAGCCAAAGCAATTTCAATGGATCAAAAATCAACGAGGTGTTCTGGACCTCTTTCGCCACAAACGAGTTGTATATATATGTTTTCAAATAAATGAATAGGAAAAATAATATAAATATAGTAATTTTTTGCTCCCGCCTGAATGCAGGTCATGCGCAATATGGCTGATCGAAAACATGGCATGCGAAAGTGAGACGCGTGAGAAAAATGACAATCTGTACAGGCATACTCACCTGCAAGCACTAGTAATTATATAGAAATAAATGTATATACATAAAAACAAATATCAATGAATAAATGTAAATATATTCTTATTTTAAAATTGACAGTAAATAGACTTAAAAAAGAGTGTATATATATATACATACATGTATACACATAGATGTTGGTGCTTAATTTTGCTGATCTATCTTGATCACAAATGCTGGATTTGTACCTGGCTCGTTTTACACAAGAGCCATCACTCAGCTGCACCTGTGCTATCGATGGTCCACGGTGGTTCATTGTTGCTATTGGAGATATCGAAGTTATGTTGCAACGATGATCATTGCCCATTGCAGTAGACCACCATGTAATTAGTCGGTGCAATATTGAACCATCGCCTGCACGCAACCATGATTAACGTATCAGCCAATAATCGGAGAAAAACATATCATAATCATCAATTGTCATCAATCATGATTACCCAACACTGTCCCACTCTCCATTTTTGACTGTTCTCAGTCATGATACTGTACAGTCTTTCATATCATTTGGGTTGCCATCATTGATGATTACACACAGTGGCATGGGTGTTTAAGCCTGATCATCGACCACTGTCGGATGATGTTGGCCGGCTGCTGAACACATTTGAACACCATGGACCGGCAACATCAAGCCTCTCATCGCACCCCCCTGTGCACCACCTGTGTCGCTGCCTCTCTTTGCTGAGCCTGGATCGCTAAGTCGCAAAGCTCAAAGGCGAACACTAATGAGATCATGATACAGCCACCCGGCCAAAAAATTGCAGAAAAAGGACTTTCCAAAGCTGATAGTCTTAGTGCTCAAGTAGTGGATGTCTATTTTTAGATGATATATGTTTTAAAATATGTTTCATATCCATAACAATCAATGGTATCCCAATGGGTCACAATGTCCTTCAGTGGTTATATAACTGATCCTTCGAAGTGCGTCCTTGCTGGTTATAAGATATCTGAAATTTCAAGTAGTAACAGTGCGTAATTGGCGGTCCTAAGACTGCTTCATCGCCAAAACTGCTTCATGGGAAATACTGAACCATCAACCCAGCTGGCCGGCTCGTGGGTGGGGGGGGGGGAGGAGAACTCAATGCACGAAGGGCGGCATCACTACCATCTGGCCCAACATATTTTCCACATTTTTCCACCATGCCAATGATCACAAACCCTCAGCAACATCAGCAATGAATCTACATATCCACAAGAACCAGTAGTTGGATATCCGAAAGTAGCATCCTGTTGGAAGAACATCTGTCACTTTGTCACCTGAGCCGGTTCATCTGCACACCCAGGGGCTCCGAACCAAAAAAAAGAAAGGAAGAAACCACCACAAAAACGTAGTGCGGATGCACCCCCAAATAACGTGGCTACAACAACAGTAACGATGGCAACAAAAGGAACAGAAAAAAACAACAAAAACATGAACACTCACCTTAACATCGTTTAGGGACTCTCTATCTTTCTCTCTCTCTCTCCATCGCTGTCAGGTCACCCAGTCCCAGCCGAGCTAGGTAGCGAGACGTAACACAAATGGCCCGCCGCTTTCAAAGATATATACTAGGTCCTGATGACATGGGACCTCGGGAACCATGCCAAAAACCATGCACAGATTGATGACATGGGAGTTGTGAAACTTGCATTTCACATGGCCACAAGAGTTGGGAATTTTTTTTATGTTAAGCTCCTATGTGAACACCATATCGGGGTCTGGTGACTTGGGAATTGCTTGCAATTTAAGACTTACTTATCCTTAGTCATGTACCTTAGGCATACTTTTCAGGACCCCCATGACGTTGTCTTGGGTATAGCTTATCCCTGTCAAAATAATACGCATACAATGATGACCTGGGACCCCGGTGCTCCCCCCTACAAGTCCTGCCTACAAGTCCCAACCACAAGTCCTGACCACAGTCGTGGCGCACGAGCATGCTTGTTTCCCCCCGCAGCGCTATGGCATGTCAGTGGAATTTCTCTTCTAAGCATCGCAATTGGCTCTTCCAATGATGCGAATCTGCTGGCTCTGCAGCAATGTGAAGCTTCAGCAAATGCTTCAGCACCTTTGCCAAACACTCCAAAGCAGAACGTCCTGCTCCCCAACTCGCTGCCTTTATAGGCTCATTGGGGTAACAACAAGACCAAAATGACTTGGCCGGATGGCGGTGAACGCCGGCTCCAACCAAACTTGGGATTCTCGTGAGGGTCACGCCCGTCTCTTTCTCCAATTCCAACATGTGCAGCCATTCAGGCGATGTGTGGTAAGCCTTCATCTTCGGCCCAGCTTTCCCATGCTGCGCCTTCTCAGACGGGCCGGCCTCTCCATCCTGCCCTGTCTCCTCAGCCGGTGCGGCCTCCCCATCCTGCACCGCCTCAGTCTCCTCCTCCACATCGCCTTCTGACAACTCAAGGTCAGATGGCAAGTCATCAAGTCCACTGGTCGCAGCGCTGCAACCGTCTGAGTCATATCCCTTGGCTCCGGCCTCTGCAAGGTGCGCAGCCTGCACATCCGCAGGCATCACCATTCCATCGGTTCCCTCCTCTGATTCTTCACCCTGAGAACCTTCATGATCTTCATGGTCACTTTCAGGGTCATCATCGCCTGCCATGCTACAAATCGCAAGTCATCATGTCTCTGGTGCCAATGGTTTCTAAAATTAAAAAGCCACAAATCACAAAATTAGATTTCTACACTTCCTATGTAACCAGCGGCTGCATGGATTTCGGAAATACCCACAATGTCCCCATGTACGGTTTCTGGTTCTACTCTTTGGATCCTTTCTCATCCAATTCCCTGAAGTCTCTACAAACTACACATCTATTGTTTTTATTCAAATGGATGCGCCATACCTGGGCCCCGGAATCATTATTTTATCTACTCTTCCTACTCCTATGTCATCCACTGGCGGATCGCAATGGTCTGTACAATTACTCCTACAAACAAGGTCCTTTGTCATCTCAAAAAACCCTTTTCTCATAGGTTACCAAACACTTTAAACCCTTTGTTGGCATCAAGCATGCTCCAGGCCTTCATAAGCTTCCCTGAGAAGGTCGAACCCATTCCGTTCTGCCTTCGAATTGATGCAGCATACTGCCCGACGAGGATAGTTCTGCGACTCCAAATAGTATGTGCCAGGTCCGGAAGGGTCTTCAGCGCTGTCTGGCTCGAAGCGGAGGTGCAACAGTTCATAGCCCTTCCCAGAGCCCTGGACAAATGTCAACTCACCGTGGATCACTTTGGTGGCCCTCCTCACGTACCAGGGCGTAGCCATGCAGCATGTTTTTCTGTTCCATACCATCGTCATGGTCTTCTTGTTGATCTCTGACAGTTTTTGCTCCCAACCTGTCGGCTGTTTCTCGAGCATGACTTTTCGCTCACGTCGGTGAGAACATATCAATCGCTCCACATGATTGGCAATGATTGTGGGTAATGCAGCAGCTTTGTTGCCCTCCATTCTCACGCACCAATACCACCTGCCACCAGCTCCCATGTCATGGACCCCCACGACTTGTCAACAAATTTCAATGGTGCTTTAATAGTGTAGTGTCTGGAGGTAGGTACCTTCTGTACATGAACGAATCCCCGGCCGGCAAACAACAGGTAGTTGTTAAACACTGTCAAACAGTGAAGGGAATATTATAGCAGCCTCAAATCTGGAGATATCATTAATATATCAAAAAATATCTAAGTTTGTTGCTTCAAGGTGAACCGTGCAGCCCTTCATGACTTCGGACATGTGCTCCAAGCGATAAAAGATGTACTTTCCAGAATTAAAGACATATGTACGTAGATCCTATGTCATCTACCCCCTCCTCCCCCGGGTCGAACTTTCAAAAAATTAAACCCATCGCCTGTCAGCTTTGATGCCTTCGCCAGCGAAGTCACTAGGGATGCCCAGTTTCCGAAGCATCCCTGTTTCGTCAAGAGCTTCAATTGCTTGCTGTTGAGACATTTCCGATGCTTCTGGGAAATGGTCCCAGCTGAAGAACCCGGTGGCCACCCAAGCAGCTCGAAAGGCTTTCGCAGGCCTCTCAAGTTCACCAAAGCATCAAAAACTAATCTAAACAGTATCAAGTATCAACAACTAAGACATGGTGCGGATTGCATCCGTTCTATGGAGACATTGGGTTTTTGCTTGGCTCTAAGATTTGGAATTGAATCAGTACATACATTAAACCAGAATCTGATGAGAAAAAAGGAAACAAATTCTGCAAGTTTGATGGAACCCAAAAAAACTAAGTAGCTGACATACTCCTCCATGCTTGGAGGGTCTTTTCCGGCAAAGCTGTGTTGAAGGCTTTCGGTCGCTGCACTTGGCCATTCGGTTTCACAGGCATGGCATCGTATCCTGGGATGATTGCTGGATGACTTTGGATTAATAGCTGGATTTACTGCTGGGATGTCGAAGGAACATGACTAGGGACTTGAAGGGCGATACTTGGATGATAGATAATGGTGGGATGATGACTGGCTGTAAGTTGGATCATGGTTGAACCGCCCCACACCCTGATGACCTGCGACCTGTGGGCGATCGTGTTGGGTAGGTATGATCCATCAAGTGTGAAACAGAAATGCTCCAGCACCATGGGTTGCCACATTCTGCCAAGAGCAGCACCTATGGCCACGATTGATGTTGGAAATGTGCTTTAAAAGCGTTGTGAATATCAACTCATTTTGATTGGGTATGCATTATAGGAATGCGTTTTCAACCACATTGGTCTACAAGTAGAATTTGGGCAGGTGTTGTGAACATCATTCAGGAGCCAAGAATCGATCACGGTTGCGCAAGTCAGCCATGCACCCCAAGTCATGCGCATCTGTGAGGTCTAACCTCGATCTCAACAAGTGATGGCATTGATCAATTGGTTGACAGTTCGCGGAGAATCCGCCTGCCTTTTCAGGGAAAACTGGTGAATGAATTCCCCGCCGGTCCCATGTCATCCAGCCTCCAATACGGTCAAATGTGTTTTACTCAATGATTCTTGTTTGTGTCATATTTAAAAACCGTACACCGAACCATGTGATTGAATACAATGATGTTATCAATGGCATCAGTCTTTGTAAACTCACAGGGTTTTCCCAACCTTGTTTGGTTTTCCAACTTAAGCCGATCAAAAAGTTTGACATTCCCATATGGAACCAATCCTATGTCATGGTGTTTGGGCGTTGGTGCCTGTAGCTCTGGTAGAGCTACATTGTTGGCGAGACTCCAGGCCTGCCGGGCCTTGTCAAGCCCAGTTTTGAAAGAGTGGAAACCACTCCAAGCGTCGGCTAACAATAGCCCACGCGCGCTTTTGGTCAGGCCTAGCTCCTGTCTTTTTTTTCATAGCCAGCACTTAGTAGTCCGTGAAGAAGCGTCTGAAATGTGTTTCCAGACATGAAGTGTGTGTTGGATTCGCTGCTGAATAGGTACGCTTCGCCTTGGTGCGCAGCGTTAAACGCATCCACCTCCTTCTGGGAGAACGCTGAGGCTGCAAAGCATAGCCCCAACGGGCCACGGCTGCCGTCCGACCATGTGCTGGTCACTGCCGTTATGGATTGCCTTGCTGTGCTGAAGTGATCTGAGCGGGAGATCATGTGATCGTGCTGTTTTGCTCCTTGGTTGGTGTCATTTGACATCCCTGGCATACCATGAGGCATCTAAAAAAGATGTTCTATGTCATCTTGCTGAAGAAGCATTATATAATTACATCAAATTATTGTAGCTATTTCTTCTTCAAAGAATCATGGTTGAGCACAGGTCCCATGTCATCAACCCAGAAGGGCCCGTACTAGATTCCTAAGATGTGTTCATATCATGGATCGAAGCCTCTCCAATCCAAAGTTAACAAACTGGATCACCTAATTTGCTACAGGACACGGTGCTTCTTATTTCATTTTTATCCTCATGCATTGTTGGTTCGGTTGTCCTGGGCACAACAAAGCCTATCTCATCAAAGGTTGCAAAACATAAAGTTGCTAAGTTCAAAGAGAGGCGCGCTGGACACCTTTCACAAAGACCTTCTTGTCCAGTCTGAGCGCTTGGCGCCACACCTGGTCGATGTTGAGCACCAAATATTTGTGCACGCCATTCTTGATGGCATCGTGCACTTCACGTCGTGCGGATTCTAATCGCGGATCTGACCATTCCTGAGTCAAGATCACATAGGCGCCCGAGATGATCCAGGATAGTGAAAGGTATATTGTACATACCATGCTTTATTTGCTTATGTGTATCAGCAAATATCAGCAACACCTAGGTGTTTTTTTTAAAAGCATCATCAAGCCTCAATGAGAGAAAAGAACAAGTAGACAGTTCACAGCTTTTGGCTTATCCCATCTATGCATGACATAGGATTTGTGAGTATGCAATCGGAACACAGCATTGAAAAGATCAAAAAAGAGGCATCAACCAAGAAACTAGGTAATTTCCGCTTGTGTTGCGGTTTACCTTTTTCCAGCTGAATGCAGCTAGGAATTTTCGAACGAAACTCAGACCAAGGTGTTGGGGGCACTCAGCAGGCATCGGCAACAGGCACTTGCGGACCTGAGTTTTGTTGACTCCAGCCTCGGAAAGCTCTCTCTGCAGTTGTTCGTTGTGCTGAAGGACTTTCTCCCTTGCCGCTGGCAATCCGGCGTTGTACTCCCGGGCGATTCTGTTCGCAGTCACCGCCTTGTAGCAAGGAAACATGGAGATCAGGAAATCCTATCAAACATATGCGGCACCCGCATATCCTATGTCACCAGCTTTGAAAAACGGTATATACATTTTGTATCCTGACAAACCATGGGGTCATTGGAATACCTGTTGGACAATAACATTGCAAAAGGGCATCAAACTACATGTGTATTTGATTCCTTGGTGAAAATTATTTAACCATTATGTAGCATGTATAGATGTATGTTGTGTTGGATATGGCATGCTGAAACCCGATGTCCTATGTCATGGCCTTACAGTGGCAGGCATCTAGTTTCAACCGGGTTGATACAAAACAGAAAAATATACATCAACGTCAAAATATGTATGTATGGCATGTGGAGTTATATAAACTGGCACCTCCCTGACAAGAGGTCAAAATGCTTTGTCAGCCCGATTTGGAATCCTCAAGAATTCAAAGGATGCATATTGAATAACTCAGTGCCAGCAAGAAACACAATGACGCGAAAACATCAAGTCTCGGCGCTGTGTCACCAAGCTCTTCCCCATCGAAAATTCAACCATAGCTGTATCCAATTCCTGACAGGGTCATGTCTGACCAGCGCAAGAGATAATGACTTGGGATTTGTAAGGCGTTCCTGAGGAGACCACTATGCTTAGGCTGTGGGCTCACACCAAACCATTTACCCAAAAAAAGGACCTTAGGAACACAACTTGGGATCTTTCTAGCCTTTATGATGGTGTATGTTGGGCCTATACGGGGCCCATGCGGCCCATCTTGGGTCTATGAAAGTGTCAAGAACGCAGCAAAAAATTCCCGACTTAAAAAACATCTTTTCCATATAGGGTCATTGCCAACCATTCCAAGCCGCTCATCCGCCACGAGATTAAATCTATAGGGTCTTTAATGGGCAAAAGGATGCAAAAGGGAGGCTTAAGCACATGACATGGGAGATTATGTGCATCTTGCAAATTTTGAATGCTGCTTAATTGCATAAATAGCAACAACATGTTTTTGTTGCGCCCAGTCCTCCAAAACTTTACCAGGCACGTTCCACCTTTTTAGATCCTTCTCGCTCTGAAGTTTGGACGCTCTTTGACCTGGCGGTAAACTTTTCCATCCCTTCACTGAATCGAGCAAGCCAAGGCTGACTTTCAATGAATCTGTCAACTGGCAGTTCGACTTCTGCTGGTGCTCAGTTAACAGATGCCACTTCCGACATTGTTTTCGTAGTTCGCATACCTTCATCTTGTGCAGTTTCAAGCCAAATTTCAGTTCACATAGCTTCTGCAGGTTTATTCCCTTGCAGAAACGTCTTTGTTTTTCATGCTGCTTTTTCTTGCCACTTCGCAGTAATTTCTTTCCAGTGATGTTTTCTTTCACCAATCCTTCCGCATATTCCACAATCTGTAGCTTGTCCCAGATGGTCACTCTGGGGCGAACTTTTTTCACCTGGAGACAAATGTCTTGGGATTTGATGGCTAGCATAGCAACTGAAAGAAATCAAAACCCCAATCTCCATTTTGCTGTTGAAGGAACAACAAGTATAGGATTTCAATAAACGCAACGTTGTGTTGATGACGTGATACCTGGGTCTAGCTAAACTTACATGTTGCGTAAGCCATTGAATCATACCCTCAGGAACCCATCGAACCACTTACGCTCCTGCCCTGATGAGTTAGGATCTGATGTGCATACATCCAATATGTCTTGAAGGTGTACACATGTACTACGATGACTTAGGGGTTGTGAAGTTATTCATATGTATCTACATTCATAGTTCCTGCAAGCAACGCCCTTCCAACCAGCCTCAGGCAAGTGATCTTCCGACCTAATCTTCTTGATCTTTTGGATGTTCTTTCGAAACCTGTTCACCTGGTTCCTCCTCGCTAAAAGTGCTTCCTTGTCGATTTCATCCTCTTGCAAGATCTTGTTGCACTCCATCTCAGCAGCTTTGCGCTTCTTCACCCGGATCTTGTTTGTCAAATTCTTGTGGTCCCCATACTGCTTTTGAGCGCTAGCATGCTTTTGCGCTGCCTTGACCATTGAGTCCTCCAGCACCTTCAACTGGAAAAAACAATGCTTGAGAATCATCTGCGCAGGAAGCTGATCAGCCTCCAAATCTACCTCCTTGCTCCCCTCACGAAAAACCCTGGGCAAGAACTCCTGAACGACGAAGCTTCTAGGCTCCTCATCAAGTGCCTTGGCAATCTCGTCGATGGAGAAAAGTTTGTTTTGAAAAACGTCGGGAATGCAAGGAAGAGCCTGGGTGAACTTCTTGGCCTTTTCTAAAGTTTCTTCTAAACTCCCGAAACGATCGCCAGTCTCGACCACTCGCTTTTCCAAATTTGCCTCTCGAGCTTCTCCTGCAAGTCCCATGTCATCGTAGCGTGGAACACTTAAAAAACACCACAAGTTGACCACAAGTATTGATTGCACATTATATATACAAATACGCACGCACATCCCTTAGAAGCATTTGAATCCATTTCTATACATGTTTTACTAGTAGGGTTTGCTCATGTCTAGAAATCAGCCCCGGTGCGAAATGTTTGACTATAAAAAAAAAAACAAAGCTGTACGACCGTTTGCCCTGCCTCTTTCTGCACGTCGCTTGGCTATCTCCAAAGCCCGGTTCGCAACATCACGTGCCTTTGCTATCTTTGCCTCTGCTGTTTCTGCTGCGAAGAGTTCTACCTCCTCTGCTTTCCTTTTGCAGCCCTTCCTGGAACATCACGGAAAAGAGGCAAAGGCTAAAAACCTGCATAATCATGCATGTTGGGAAACCAAGAAACGTAAAACAACGTTTTTATTTGATGTATTCATATATATATATAGACATGATGAGATGGGATAGCTGGGGTTGCCGTCACGGAACAACAAAAAACTGCATGCTCAGCTGAGTTTCGCATCATCAGGCAAATACCTGAACCCCAGGTCCAAAGTCGCATACTTGCCTTTCACAATCGCCCTTACCTGCACACCGGTTGAGCACATGGACTGACATGTGTAAAGGTGCTTAGCTGCGATGACATGGGACTGGTTGTATGGTCATGAACAAATAAAAACCATGATATGACAAACAGCGTTAATGAGTTTGCCAGGTGGATGACGTAAGACTAGTATGCGTGAAGGGTTCCTGCCTGGACATCTTCGGAACCAAAGTTCAGTACAGCTGGGTCTGTCCATGCAGATGCTTTGACGAGATTCTGAGACACACCAGGAGTGACACGGCCAATGAGAATGTTTGATGTAGCATTCGGGTAGATCTGGTTCAGAAAATTGGCTGTATCCAAGGGATTGTCACTCTCAACTAGTAGCGCCCAAAAAAACAGCTTACCATCAGCTGGAAGCTCATCAGAAAGCTTCTCGGCAGTGAAAAGGTTCATAGGTCCCATGATAACGCGCTTGACGATGCTTCTGCTCATCTTTCGTTTCTTCCATTCTTCTTTCCCTGGCAAAAGATGACATGGGATACGTGGTCGTACGCCACATGTTTTTTTAGCAACAAGAAATGTTACATACTGATTATTTGTAAAATATTTGATTCTCATCTATCCCAAAAAAAGTTTGACCAGACTTTGGACAAATAACATGTCTAGAATGTTTTCAATTATACAATTGTGCCTGCAAATGCGATGACATAGGATTTGCAATCAATCTGCATTTTTATACATATATTATCATAATATAAATACGCGTTTTGCCCGGCCCAACATTTGTCCAACCCCACCTGCAAGTAGTACCGCAACCTGAGGGCCATTGGCAGCAATATCACCTACTTCTTGCAAACCCTGAAACACCTTCACGAGAGCAGCCACAGGGATGACACCGTCTTTCCCCTCTTCAATGATGTCCAAGTAGGATCTTGTTTCGGATGTGACCTTGGCGTCGTCATTCATGTTCACGAAGAAGTCGGTCTTGTCCTCATTCTCATCCATGTTGATCTGAAAGGTTTCCCGGCCCCACAATGTGAGGTGAGATTCTCCTGGCGCACCAGTGCCATTCGAACTGGACGCTGCTAGGACTTCTTCCTGCACAGGGGGCTGCTCTTCCTCAACTGGCGGCTGCTCTTCCTCAACTGGCGGCTGCTCTTCCTCAAGTGGCGGCTGCTCTTTCTGAAAATAGGAACTGTCTTTGGGCAAATGTTTCAAGATCTCTTCCTGGGATAACTTTCCAGCTCTAGCCCTGCAAACGGTCTGTTTCAGCTGTTCCGCGGTTCCCTTCTTCGACAAGTGGAGCTTCCCGCACTCTTCCAAGGCTTGAGTCCTATGTCATCCATCCACTGGAATCAGGGATATCGCCGCAGCCGCATTGAAACATTCAAAGGTTACACGGATTTCTAAGAAGTTGTTTCAAAGTAAAAAATACCTTCATAGTTTAATCCCTAATACGAAAATATCACTGCAATCTGGAGATCAAAATTGATAACAATGAAACTTCTTGTTCGCGCCCCTGTTCCTGGTCCAAGAAGATAAATCGATCCAAATCTCCTTGACTGCCATCACATAGCCATTGGCAAAAGCAGCCAGATCAGCAATGGTTTGCTGCTTTCCCAACCTGAAGGTCTTCTGGAAGCTATGGACATTGATGCTGCAGCTCTTGCGATTCACCTTCACGGCCGGAAACTGTTTTGCCACCTGACCACAAAGCTGCAAACAAATTGACTTGTGACTTGTTCAACAACTTTTGGCAATCCGCTTTTTGTCCAAACTCTTGCTCCTTCGCAAAACACGTGGTGTCTGATGTCATAGGACTGTGTGCAACATCCCAAATAACTAACTATCTTATGCCTGGGACCCCTTGAACACGTTTCTGGGCGGAAAACAACATGTGAGAAAAAATCCTGGAACCAACCTCAGGATTTGTTTGTTGATCCCCACCTCTTTCACTTCTGGTAGCTTCTCAGCATCTTTTTCCTTCGAAGATTCTGGCTTTGCAATGTCTTTCGGCACCTGATCCAATGTTATCAATAACAAATGACATAGGATCTGTGAAACGTAACAGGTGGGGCAGTTTGGGAAATCTTGTTTGGTCAGCTTCGAATGGCAACCCGAGAAAGAATGCATGTTTAACCATCGGGTCTGTTTCAGAAGAATCGAAAACGGATTGCAAAGGGGAGCGCAACAATGAAATCTACCAAAGTGACCAACCACCTTTCCTGTGAACAACCTTATTAGGAACCTCCTTCTCTTTGCTTTTTTGGAGTGTCTCTGCTGAAGGTTTCGCTGAAGAGGACGATGCTTCTGTCTTGGAACCTTTGGCTTTCCCATGCACCTGTCAGCCCCAAAAAAACACGTGGTGTCTGATGTCATAGGACTGTGTGCAACATCCCAAATAACTAACTATCTTATGCCTGGGACCCCTTGAACACGTTTCTGGGCGGAAAACAACATGTGAGAAAAAATCCTGGAACCAACCTCAGGATTTGTTTGTTGATCCCCACCTCTTTCACTTCTAGTAGCTTCTCAGCATCTTTTTCCTTCGAAGATTCTGGCTTTGCAATGTCTTTCGGCACCTGATCCAATGTTATCAATAACACATGACATAGGATCTGTGAAACGTAACAGGTGGGGCAGTTTGGGAAATCTTGTTTGGTCAGCTTCGAATGGCAACCCGAGAAAGAATGCATGTTTAACCATCGGGTCTGTTTCAGAAGAATCGAAAACGGATTGCAAAGGGGAGCGCAACAATGAAATCTACCAAAGTGACCAACCACCTTTCCTCTGAACAACCTTATTAGGAACCTCCTTCTCTTTGCTTTTTTGGAGTGTCTCTGCTGAAGGTTTCGCTGAAGAGGACGATGCTTCTGTCTTGGAACCTTTGGCTTTCCCATGCACCTGTCAGCCCCAAAAAACACGTGGTGTCTGATGTCATAGGACTTTGTGCAATATCCCAAATAACTAACTATCTTATGCCTGGGACCCCTTGAACACGTTTCTGGGCGGAAAACAACATGTGAGAAAAAATCCTGGAACCAACCTCAGGATTTGTTTGTTGATCCCCACCTCTTTCACTTCTGGTAGCTTCTCAGCATCTTTTTCCTTCGAAGATTCTGGCTTTGCAATGTCTTTCGGCACCTGATCCAATGTTATCAATAACAAATGACATAGGATCTGTGAACCGTAACAGGTGGGGCAGTTTGGGAAACATCTTGTTCTAAATCCTAAATTCAAAAAACCTGGGGTTTTGAGAACACTTTTCTGTAGCTTGAGGATCTACACTCTGAAGGGATTGGGCCTTGATGTCTGTGGTTTTCTCCTCCACGTCCGTGACCACTTTGTTGGAAACATTCCAAATGTCTTCTCCGTCTGCATGCACAATCTGCTCTGCATTTGCAAACGTGAGGAAGTTGCAGACCAATCGGTCCTTCAACACATCCATTGATCCTCTTTGTGAGATACGTGCTTTTTCACAAAGGCTTTTGAGATCTGACCTTGCAACAGTGGCTTGGAAACTGTTCCAATCATTTTCAACTTAGAGCCCAAGTCACAAATCATGTATTAAACAAGGACCCTTCAGACTCCTAATTCGAACCCATGTTTGCAATGTTTGAAAATCAAGCGCCTCTTCAGATTTTGCAACTTGCTCGACTGCACCTCCCCAGCATTCAGAACAGCTGATGCCAAAAGAGCGGCTTCCACCAGGCATTGAGCATCCTCACCAACAATCCACTGGCCTTTGTAGCCGAACTTGTCCACGCAAACCATGCCCTCAGAAATCTTGAGCTTTGGAAACTCTGCTGTCACCTTCCAGGATGTGGCTGATGACATCGAGTCCCATGTCATCCATGGATCAGGTATACTCATAGATTATGTTCAAGGATAGTCATCGACCCTTTGGTCAAAACGGGAAAATTCATAAAGGGGGTGCATCTGGATATAAAGCCTACACAGGTATTCAACACTCATTAATAAGACGAAATCCGTTTGTGGAATGTTCTGAGGCAGGCATTCCTGCGATTTGAGAGATTTGTAAAGCTATTTCAACAGAGCAGTTAGTTCCATGTCATCACTGAATGAGTTACTCACGTGTTCGGAACCAAAAGAGCCGAACAATGCCAAATGCGAATCAGACACAGACTCCACTGTATCTTCATCTTCGGTTTGCTTGGCACCATCCTTTCTCCACACATAACGGAAATGGGCTGCTGAATTTCCAGCACCGTCTTTTGATGGCGCATTGGAAAGCGTCATGGAGGGTGCACTTCTTTCTCCAACACGTTGAAACACCTCGTTCGAAGTATAGACCATATTGATGCATAGGTTGAAGAACTTGGCTGCAAATGCGATTTCCTCAT
Organism: Symbiodinium kawagutii; assembly: GCA_009767595.1. NCBI lineage: Eukaryota > Dinophyceae > Suessiales > Symbiodiniaceae > Symbiodinium > Symbiodinium kawagutii. The sequence continues at coordinate 129,055 of VSDK01013900.1, forward strand.
GATCTGGGATATCGCAGGCATCAAACATCTTTTTGCACTTGGTCAACTGGTCCGTCCACTCTGGATGCGTTTCAAGTCCTTTGCTGAACTTGTCGTGGATGAATTCCTTCACCTTTTGCTCCTGGACAGGCAAGTGGCTGCAGGAAGTCGAAACAAAATGCTTGATGATAAACTCATACGATGCAGCTTTTCAAAAAAAGCAATGGTAAATGAACAAGTCCCATGTCATCTGTTTATTTGGCTTTGCATTCCAAAGATAATTAAAAGTATTCTATGTGGGCAAATCAATCTGCAAGTAAAAATGTCTCCATGTCACCCATCATGAATTTGTGTTGAATAAGTTCCACATATGTTTTGAAAAATACCCTCATGAATTTCTATGTTAGCTAACGCAGTACTCCTATGTCACTGATTTCCACAATCATTAACCCCATTCGTATATATCCCAATGTCCTCCTCTTTCAACCTCTCGCTTGATTTTGGAAATCCAGAAGAGTTGCGCTCAAGAACGATCCAATGCTGTTTCTCAGTTGAACTCGCAAAGTGCAGGTAAATACATGCCCAAAAGCACCGACCATCCGCGGCCGGATTGATCACCACATCATGCTGATCCGAAGGAGCCAAGAGTCGATGAGGCGGACATGGTACCCACAGTTCAATACTTACCAAAGCTGCCAGTAGAGCCAAAGCTGAGCACACCAAATGCTGCCCGTTGCCCACTGCCAGATGTGGGTTTGTCAGGCTAGTCATATCCAGTGCCTCAGTCCCGCACACCCATGACTTAGGACATGGGAGCAATTGTATGTTGTTTTGGTAATGTGCATGTCCACATTTTATTCAGCATTATTCAGCATCCATACAAAGTAAAAAGGGTAAACATACAGCCAAAAAAATCCTTGCAGCTTGTGTTGCTGGGATCTTCAAAGCTTCAGCCGTGGAAGAATCAACAGGGAAACCATGGGCACAGAACTTCTCTCGAGCAAGTAGTGGACCATTTCGACTTCGGACCCACAAGTACTTGTCGGTTGCCGTGAAAGCAGGTAGGATTCCAAACTGACCTGATTTGAATCTTGCATCTGGGTTTTGGTTGGAAGCAGCGACTTGAAACTCACGAGGGACACCCTTTGCATCCAACTTCTGAAAGTACTTCTTCATGTTCTTTTCTTCTGTGGCGGTCAACCCTGAGTCTGTCCCCCTGGCCGTTCTCAGTCTGCCAATCTCCTCCTGGATCTCGGACTCAGTGCCCACTGACAGCACCTCTTTCATATCCAACTGAGAATCAGAGAGCCCAGCGCATAACCGATCATAGACGCGCTGAGGGTCCATTATCCATCTACCGGCATCGGATCTAAGGAAAACAGTGAATGCTCTTCTCCGGGATATGCACCCAAAGCCGACATCGCTAGGCGCAGTGAAAATCACCTTCCAACAGTGCGACAGGGGGGGGAGGAAAACACCTAATATCATGTCATCTAGCTGCGAAACTTCTTGACCCCCCCTCAGTTTCCTTTTAAGCATTTTGTTAAAACTCCACATGATCTTCCTGTCCTACGTCATCTGAAAGCAAGCGTTTGCAGGGTGATCAGCATATGGTCAACATGTTTCATCCAAAAGCTTTTGCCTTGGACTGCATAGAATCTGCAAGGCCCTCGACAATTCTCTGCCCGATGTTGCCCCGGACAACATTCTCGGAGATTGCTATCTTGGGCTTGTAGACCTTCTTCATAGCTTCAAGGTGCGAGAGTGTCACCTGGGCACCCAATAAGTAACACTGGCAAACCTGGATGACGTGGGATTCCTGGACCCAAACTGAAAGAAAAAAATCCAACTGAAAATAAATACACGTAAATGCATGTAAATGCATATCATTAAAATGTTTGTTTTGAATTTAGATCTTCCTGCAAATGTTTTTTTAATGTTTTTTCCTTGATAAATCCATACTCTTCTACATATCCCCGTCTTGAAAAATTCTATGTTCACCAAGAATCTGCCCTGCTCCTTCCGTCATCTTTCTTCTGGCTCCCCATGCTACTGTCGTCGACGCATGGCGCGCCAAAGATGCAGAGATCTGCTTCCTTGTCAAGTTTGCAGAGATAGTCGTGTTGTTTGCATGGGGCGCGTGCAACGAAAGTGGCACCCTTCAAAACTTTCAGCTGCTCTTCTCGGGATGCTGCGCCATCAAGATCAGTCTTGGATGCTGCGTCCAATACCTGGAAGGCATCAGCAAACACGCAGGCATCACTGAAGTCCCGGCACAATGTTGCTCGCCCTTGCTTTGTCTTCTCACAAAAGCTGGCCTGAGCACGCTGCAACGAACAGAAAACCATCATTCGACCACAGGCATGCATACATACACAGATACATGCGTGCATACATACATACATACATACATACATACATACATAACTATAACTGAATCGGATATGCAACCATGTCCCCCCCCCCACGATTCTTCAAGTCCCATGTCATGGACTGCAGAGTACTGTTTTCAAAAGAAACATAAGTCTCTGACATGGGTGAAGGAGACTCCCATGCCATGCTCTTGCAGCACCATAGCTCCACGAGTTTGGGTGCACACTCCACTGAAATGTGACGTGACCCGCAAGTTTCGGCCGGTAGTGATCACAGGGATGGTGCCCTCGAAGGCTTTTTCGCACAGAATACTTTTCAGATTCCTCTTGACAGTCAAAGGCCAAGCGAACGCCTCTTGTAAAGTTTTGCTCGGCTTGCTTTGTGGAATAACTTTTGGCCTGTTGGACGGCCAACCACTGTTGAAAGGCTGGCCCTCGTAATAATCCAAGCCGTTGCTTTCCACAGGCTCCTCTCGAATAGCATGATCCATGACTTAGGACATGCTGGTAATTTCTGAATTTTGTGGGTTGGACATGCAATGAAAATCTGGCTGGTGTTCTTTTGAAAAACATGAGGCAGCCACGACTGAATGATGGTCTTGCATGTTTCTCAAAAGATGGCGGGTTCCCAGCTAGGATCTGTGTTTTAAAGCAAAGGGAAGCTATAAAACTGCAACATTGGTGATATTTGGAAACTGATATGGAAAAAATGTACGATCATGTTCTCCTCACTGTCGGATGCTTCGGATTCTGGTTCCATCTTGATTTCCTGAGTTGGGCCATGGCCACATGACGTGGGACTGGTAAACAATCGAACACAAGGGAAACCCATCATCAAGGACTTTTCGTTTTTGGTTTACTATCAGGTAGGGGGCACAAAAGCGGACATCAATGGTATAGTCATTGGTTTATCTTAAAATTGCTTTGGGAAACTTCTTCAAACAGGTGAGTACCGCAAGAAATGAAAATGGTTTTGCTTTGCTTGGATCCATTGGGTGCCCCACTGGATTCTTGACATCATCTGCCACTGCCTGACATGACGCTTGTGCCACATGACTTGGGATATGTGACCATAGATACGTTGTGCTTAGATATAGCTGCATTACCTGGCCTTCGTTTGCTTTTACACCTTGTTCCAAACCGCATGAAGCAGGCTTCTCTATATCCATGATTTAGTGCATTTAATGAACATGTCCCAATCCCAGCTGACAAATAATCTCAGAAATCAGCTGAAGATGATAGAAACTTGCATGTTTTTGCGTTTCTGCTGAGTTGTCCATGGCGGCGGCCTTCGAAGCTGGACCCGCTGAATCCGCTGCTGAGTCCTTCGGACCCCATGGGTGGCCAGGGAGCAATGACATAGGATCGAATTGCGCCAAGCAAGCTAGTCAAATAAATTATATAAAGAAAACAAAACGAGAGAGAGAGAGAGAACAAGATATGTTGGAATACATGTTGGAAGTACCCGATCCAGCCTGTATGGCCTGGTGTTCGAACGCGTTTGGTACCGAAGGTCCTGCCTCGGCCAAATGACTTCAAGTTTGAAACAATAAGGAAACAACCTATAACAAAACAAGAAAACCTAAGATCGTGAACATAGAGTTTTGTTAGCGCAATGAAGAATTTATATAACTGCTGCATCTATGACAGATCCGCTTTGTCCCCTGCTGATGCATCCACTTTTCGCTCCACTGCCTGAGCTGGACCATGGCTACATGTCTGAGGACTTGTGGTAAATAGCATGCAACAGAAATTATCTAAACACCCCAGTCTCTAGTCATTACACCATAGGGGGAAAAAAGTCAGTGCTGGCCATTGGTTTGTATCACATATTGCTTCCAGAAATGCAAGCTTTCCCAACCATTTGGTTGGAAACAAATGAGAATAGTCAAGGTAGACTCCGGATCAGCTTGGTGCCCTGCTGCTCTGCCCGCATCATTTCGCACTGCCTGAGAAGACATGACTTGGGACTCGAACAGCTTACAATCACACACGCGTAGCCGGGGCTGAAGCACCTTTAAACGACCTCTGGGCAATTTGTAACGTGGATTGGCTGTGATGGCAGGGCAGTTATAAAACATATCTAGAACTAAATAGGCAAATAGAAATTCAATGATATGGTTTGATGGGGCCCGGATTCCTACTCAATGCTCTGTTTTCACCCAAGCACCGCAACCATAACATGCCGGACACTTGTGGTCCCTATTGCAATCGCTTGTCCAGCTCATACTTCTCCAAACAATTCTGGCAAAAGCCTGCCTTTGAAGGCAACATGGCCTTGCCTTTGAGATGATGACAAGTACTGTAAAGATGAATCTTGTTGCCACTGTGTGTGCACCACATCTCCGCCGCCGAGAGATCAGAGTTGTGCTTGGAAGACTGCTCCGTTTGCGTGGCCACGCTGACACCATTTTTTACTGTGGGGACAATCGCAACACGATTGAGGAAGACTTTCACCATACTCCAAGCGGAGGTGACCAGCGACCATGCCCCAACCAGAAAGACCACAGCAACAGCCATCCACAATCCATCAGAATCGAACATTCTTCCAAGGGATGGCTGTAATCACTACTGTGCTTTGAACCGTTGATGTGCTCTGCGGGCGCAATACTTAGAGACAAAATAGATATGCTAGGAAGGGGAAGACCATGCATCCAGTCCCTGTGTGTGCATGGATGACATGAGAGACCAACACCCTTGGTTGGATGACTGATTGGTCATGAAATTTGTTTTGGAAATCATTCCTAACTCGGTTCTATTAAGGATAGCTTCAACATTGAGACTTCTTGAAAGCAGTTGGTTGAAAACAAGCGCAAAGCTGCACCCTTCGGTCGATTGGGTGCCCCACTGGTCTCTCCACATCAGCTCTCACTGCCTGAGACGATGCGATGGCAGCATGACTTGGGACTTGTTGTGGGCCCTATCAGTCATTGACAATACTGGCCACATGAATTTGAACCTAGATACATGTGTAAACATATATATATATATATATACATCATATTGGCATTTTGCAACATCTCATGGAAACTTGCTGGGGCGTCCACTGCAGCTGCGTCGGCAGCTTCATTCGGTTGTTCTGGACCCCCTGGAAGTTCCTGGGGCAAGGTGCACATGACATAAGTCTCCTGGACACTATGATCAAAAGATATCAATGAGCTTGATGAATATTGTTATTGACCATTTTCGTTCTTATCAACAGTTCAATGCATGATACTTTCCAAAAGCGTCCTTTTTCCATTACCTTTCATCAATCATGATATTGATCAGCATACATGATGACAATGGTGATGAAAATCAATGATAAACATCAATGATCATAAATAACAATGATAATGATATATAATGATGATGTTAAGCTATTTTAAATATATTAAAGTATATTAAGATGTATAAGCCCACCTTTTCTCTTCCTTCTCCTCCCCTCCTTCCTGTCCTGTCCCCACCTACCCCCACCCCCTTTAAGGTTCCTCGGTGCCTGGGCTTCGGTGGCCGGGGGCTCCTCGTTGGGGTCCACGCCCGTGCCGCTTGTTGGGGCCTGTGCCGACCTCTCGGGCCGGTACCTGGATCCTGACCTTCGACGGCGTCACCTCGAGCTCACTGGGGTTATGTTGGGGTTTATGTCAGTCTCCTCCTCCCTGCGCACCGTGGATCCGGCGCAAGCTCTGCCGGAGTGTTCCTTGTCCCCCTCCAAGGTGCCAAGGTACCCTCCCCTTACATGTTGGGACCATGTTGGGGTTATGGTGGGGTTATGGTAGGATTAAGGTGGGAAGAGATGGGATTTAGGAACAGGACATGGGATGTTCCTCCCATTTATGTTGGGAATATGTTGGGGTTTATGTTGGGAAAAGGGATGTCTTAGGCACAGGGAAGGTGTTCCTAAGGAAGGTTTGTGGGGGAGATTGGAACCCATAAGAAAGTCTATATCTCCAAGAGCCTTCAAATATCAATGATAAACATCAATGATCATAAATAATAATGATAATAATGATGATTTGAGGATATTCTAATTAAGATGTATAAACTTCCACCTTTTCTCCTTCTCCTCCACCTTTTCTCTTCCTTCTCCTCCCCTCCTTCCTGTCCTCTCCTCCCTCCTCCCCTCGCCGTCGCGGCAGCGCCCGGGCTTCCTGTCCTGTCCCCCCTGTCCTGTCCAGGCCGTCGGCCTGGCCCACGAAGTCCTGGGCCTTCCCCAGGCGGAAGCCCAGCGCCGTCTTGGACTCCTTGTGGCTTCTGTGGACGCCTTCCAGTCTTCTATGGCACCTTCGTTTGGGCCTCTGTGGGATTCATGGTGGGGGTGTGGGAAGCCCTCCACCTGGCCTTGGAGCTCAGCGTCTCGGCGTCTCCGGTTTATCTTGGGTTTATGTTAAGTTTATGTTGGGAAAAGATGGGATTTAGGAACATGACATGGGATGTTCCTCCCATTTATGATGGGATGTGTTGGGTCCATGTTGGGAACATGTTGAGGTTTATGATGGGTTTATGTTGGGAAAGGGATGTCTTAGGCACAGGAAGGGTGTTCCTAAGGAAGGTTTGTGGGGGAGATTGGAACCCATAAGAAAGTCTATATCTCCAAGAGCTCTCCTGTTGATATATAGACTTTTGATCTCCTTTCCTGTGACCCTTGCATGGTTGTTGCATGACATTGATTCCCAATCATGTCATGAGACTAGGTTGCGCTCCCTCTTCCCCTCCTTCCCATCCCCTCCTTCCCGTCCCCACCTTCCCACTTGCCTTTCACTTTTGAATTCCTATCCTGGCCCTTCCCAGGTCTGTTAAGGATAGCTTCAACATTGAGACTTCTTGAAAGCAGTTGGTTGAAAACAAGCGCAAAGCTGCACCCTTCGGTCGATTGGGTGCCCCACTGGTCTCTCCACATCAGCTCTCACTGCCTGAGACGATGCGATGGCAGCATGACTTGGGACTTGTTGTGGGCCCTATCAGTCATTGACAATACTGGCCACATGAATTTGAACCTAGATACATTTGTAAACATATATATATATATACATCATATTGGCATTTTGCAACATCTCATGGAAACTTGCTGGGGCGTCCACTGCAGCTGCGTCGGCAGCTTCATTCGGTTGTTCTGGACCCCCTGGAAGTTCCTGGGGCAAGGTGCACATGACATAAGTCTCCTGGACACTATGATCAAAAGATATCAATGAGCTTGATGAATATTGTTATTGACCATTTTCGTTCTTATCAACAGTTCAATGCATGATACTTTCCAAAGGCGTCCTTTTTCCACTACGTTTCATCAATCATGATATTGATCAATTCACGTTGGGAACATGTTGGGTTTATGATGGGTTTATGTTGATTAGAGGATCCATCCTGTCCTTTCCTTGTGCAGCTGATCGTTTCGATTTTTTAAATTGAATTCCAAGTTTGGTATGTTAGATTGTGATTGAGTGGCATAGTTGGAAAAAAAGACAAAATGACTAGGATAATGAATAAATTCATTGCATCATGGAAGCTGCTATCAGAGCCTCCAGAAGACCCTCAATGGAGACCGCCAAGAGTTTATCCACGCTGTCTTGCGCGTCTGCCAGAAGCGATGCTACCTGGCAGGTTTGAATGGTGGTCACATTGCAAATTCTACGCCCACATCACGATGCAAATTCTAGGTGCCCAACTTCTGGATCCACGTTACCTGTTGCTGCCTGAGATGACCCAGTGGCCACATGACATGGGGCTTTACAACTATTTCACCCCTGGAAGTTCCTGCGACGAACCTACACATGACAAAGGACATAGGCATTGGAGACCCTGTGAACACAAGATACCAACCGTGGTCTTTGATCTGTTGCTGCTGAATGCTGATGGACGGCTCTATTTTTCTGTACTTTGCCAACAAGAGAAATACCAAGAAGACATCAACGGCTATCACTGGATGCTGTCAAACACAGCTTTGAAAAGCAAAAAGTGGTTCAATCTAGTTGGTTTGGACCCGAATGATGATCACCAAGCGATTGTATCATTGGATCCACTGGGTGCCCCACTGGTCTCTCGGCATCGTCTCTCCCTGCCTGAGATGGTTCAAAGGCCATGTGACTTGGGACTTGCAATGCACTCTTTCAATCAACAACATTGACAATGTGAATTTGATGGGTGTTATTTACTTGGATGTGATTGTTATATATACCTAGTTTTCCTGGTAACAAACATGAACCTGCTGATGGAAGCTGGCGTGTTTTGCCGGGGCGTCCACTGCATTGGCATCTGAAGCTCCAACTGGCGGTTCGCTTGGAGCACCTGGATTCTCCTGGGATGCGAGTTGACATGACATGGGAATCCTTTGAACAAAAGATATCAATGGTGGTCTTTGATTTGTTTCTTCTGATGGATTCTTTTATCTTTTCCTACTTTGCCAAGAAAAGAAATGAAGTCATCAATTCGTGTCACTGGATTCTGTCAAGCACAGCTTTCAAAAGTTGAAAGTTGTTTCGATCTAGTTGGCACGCAACCAACTAAATGAGGATGACCAAGGGATATCCTTTCATCCACTGGGTGCCCCACTGGTCTCTCGGCATCGTCTCTCCCTGCCTGAGATGGTTCAAAGGCCATGTGACTTGGGACTTGCAATGCACTCTTTCAATCAACAACATTGACAATGTGAATTTGATGGGTGTTATTTACTTGGATATACTTGCCATACCATTGTTATATATACCTAGTTTTCCTGGTAACAAACATGAACCTGCTGATGGAAGCTGGCGTGTTTTGCGGGGGCGTCCACTGCATTGGCATTTGAAGCTCCAACTGGCGGTTCGCTTGGAGCACCTGGATTCTCCTGGGACGCGAGTTGACATGACATGGGAATCCTTTGAACAAAAGATATCAATGGTGGTCTTTGATTTGTTTCTGCTGATGGATTCTTTTGTCTTTTCCTACTTTGCCAAGAAAAGAAATGAAGTCATCAATTCGTGTCACTGGATTCTGTCAAGCACAGCTTTCAAAAGTTAAAGAAGGTTGTTTCGATCTAGTTGCTTTGAAACCAACGGAATGAGATGGAATGAGGATGACCAAGCGATATCTTTGGATCGGCTGGGTGCCCCACTGGTCTCTCGGCATCGTCTCTCCCTGCCTGAGATGATTCACTGGCCACATGACTTGGGACTTGCGATGTACTTGCAATGCGCTCTTTCAATCCCCAACAACATTGACCCTGTGAATTTGATGGGTGTTATTTACTTGGATATACTTGCCATACCGACCTAGTTTTCCTGGTAACAAAAGTGAACCTATTCTCAGAAATCATCTTAAATCGATGGAAGCTGGCGTGTTTTGCTGGGGCGTCCACTGCATTGGCATCTGAAGCTCCAACTGGCGGTTCGCTTGGAGCACCTGGATCCTCCTGGGACGCGAGTTGACATGACATGGGAATCCTTATCCTTTGAACAAAAGATATCAATGGTGGTCTTTGATTTGTTTCTGCTGATGGATTGTTTTCTCTTTTCCTACTTTGCCAAGAAAAGAAATGAAGTCATCAATTGCTGTCACTGGATTCTGTCAAGCACAGCTTTCAAAAGTTGAAAATTGTTTCGATCTAGTTGCTTTGAAACCAACGGAATGAGGATGACCAAGCGATATCTTTGGATCGGCTGGGTGCCCCACTGGTCTCTCGGCATCGTCTCTCCCTGCCTGAGATGATTCACTGGCCACATGACTTGGGACTTGCGATGTACCATTCAAACACGAACACCACTGACCACGTGAATGTGATGGGTGTTGTTTACTTGGCTGTGATTGTTATACCTAGTTTTCCTGGTATCAAACATGAACCTGCTGATGGAAGCTGGCGTGTTTTGCTGGGGCGTCCACTGCATTGGCATCTGAAGCTCCAACTGGCGGTTCGCTTGGAGCACCTGGATTCTCCTGGGACGCGAGTTGACATGACATGGGAATCCTTTGAACAAAAGATATCAATGGTGGTCTTTGATTTGTTTCTGCTGATGGATTCTTTTGTCTTTTCCTACTTTGCCAAGAAAAGAAATGAAGTCATCAATTCGTGTCACTGGATTCTGTCAAGCACAGGTTTCAAAAGTTAAAAAAGGTTGTTTCGATCTAGTTGCTTTGAAACCAACGGAATGAG
>VSDK01013900.1:139967-161772 GCA_009767595.1 Symbiodinium kawagutii
GGGGCGTCCACTGCATTGGCATCTGAAGCTCCAACTGGCGGTTCGCTTGGAGCACCTGGATCCTCCTGGGACGCGAGTTGACATGACATGGGAATCCTTATCCTTTGAACAAAAGATATCAATGGTGGTCTTTGATTTGTTTCTTCTGATGGATTCTTTTATCTTTTCCTACTTTGCCAAGAAAAGAAATGAAGTCATCAATTGCTGTCACTGGATTCTGTCAAGCACAGCTTTCAAAAGTTGAAAGTTGTTTCGATCTAGTTGGCACGCAACCAACTAAATGAGGATGACCAAGGGATATCCTTTCATCCACTGGGTGCCCCACTGGTCTCTCGGCATCGTCTCTCCCTGCCTGAGATGATTCACTGGCCACATGACTTGGGACTTGCGATGTACCATTCAAACACGAACACCACTGACCACGTGAATGTGATGGGTGTTGTTTACTTGGCTGTGATTGTTATACCTAGTTTTCCTGGTATCAAACATGAACCTGCTGATGGAAGCTGGCGTGTTTTGCTGGGGCGTCCACTGCATTGGCATTTGAAGCTCCAACTGGCGGTTCGCTTGGAGCACCTGGATCCTCCTGGGACGCGAGTTGACATGACATGGGAATCCTTTGAACAAAAGATATCAATGGTGGTCTTTGATTTGTTTCTGCTGATGGATTCTTTTGTCTTTTCCTACTTTGCCAAGAAAAGAAATGAAGTCATCAATTCGTGTCACTGGATTCTGTCAAGCACAGGTTTCAAAAGTTAAAAAAGGTTGTTTCGATCTAGTTGCTTTGAAACCAACGGAATGAGATGGAATGAGGATGACCAAGCGATATCTTTGGATCGGCTGGGTGCCCCACTGCTCTCTCCGTATCAGCTCTCGCTGCCTGAGATGATTCGTTGGCCACATGACTTGGGACTTGCGATGTACTTGCAATGCGCTCTTTCAATCCCCAACAACATTGACCGTGTGAATTTGATGGGTGTTATTTACTTGGATATACTTGCCATACCTAGTTTTCCTGGTAACAAAAGTGAACCTATTCTCAGAAATCATCTTAAATCGATGGAAGCTGGCGTGTTTTGCCGGGGCGTCCACTGCATTGGCATCTGAAGCTCCAACTGGCGGTTCGCTTGGAGCACCTGGATTCTCCTGGGATGCGAGTTGACATGACATCGGAATCCTTATCCTTTGAACAAAAGATATCAATGGTGGTCTTGTTATACCTAGTTTTCCTGTTAACAAACATGAACCTGCTGATGGAACCTGGCGTTTTTTGCTGGGGCGTCTGCTGCGCTGGCATCTGAAGCTCCAACCGGCTGTTCGTTTGGAGCACCTGGATTTTCCTGGGACGCACATGCACATGACATGGGACTCTTTGGACCACAAGATATCAATGGTGGTATTTGATTTATTTTTGTTCATGAGTTACTTTTGCTTTTTGTTCACCAAAGGAAGGACAAAGCAAAAATACATCAATGGCGGTCACACAACTTTCCAGAGTTAAAAGGTTTCAAGTCAATTTGGTTTGGAATCACGTGACGACATTGGTTTACGCTTGGTTTTTTTGAGGGATGCAATCGAACCCCCGCAGCATTCAACAAACAATTGGAGCAAGATGCACACCAATACGTTTGTATCATATGAATGCATGACATAGGACTTACCAAGATAGTGAATCGACCCACTTAGCAACCCAATGTTTTTTTAATAAATATGAATTGAAAGGATGCCTCACAATCTCACAAGCGCAATCGCCCAAAAACATCCCTGGCAGCCTGTCTTCTGCTCTGCTTCTGCGGAGTCGGGATTTCCTGTCAGGAGGCTGTTGGAACATGACTTGAGATTTCCGCGATGTGGGTTTCATGCACAAGGTATGCATGTATATTTTTTTTCCAAAAACTCATTTAGCTCGCATTCGCTTTGGAAGATCCTAGCAGCTCAGCTCTATGATGCCCCGGTTGGACATGATTGGATTGTCCTACTATTCTCAGTAGGAAGCACCTGCTCACATTGGATGGCAACTACATATGGCCGAACCGTGCCCAAGCTCTCGTGGGTAGCCATGCAGTGATCGTTCTCCAAAAGTCGACCCAGCCGCTGGAATCCAGTCATAGTTCCTTCAAGCAGTTTATCGATCATCAAAGCGCTTGCGGCTGTCTCCGTGCATATCCACCGGGCAAAGGCAAATGGGAAATTGAATAGCTCCACAGACAACTCGTTCCTTGTGGCAGCAAATTCTGTTTGTTCAGCTGATGTCATCCTTACCAATGACTCCCACGATGACAAGGTATCAAGCGAACAGGCTCCAATGAACTGCCCCACAAGAACGGAGCAGCTGTGGATGAAACGTAAGAGCACTGGGAAGTCTTCCCACTGAAAGCCTCGGCTGCTTCGGACCAGAGCCTCGAACATTCCGAATGCTGCAACTGCTAGCAACGCCGGCTCCGTTTTCCTCTCCATGGGAGCATGTGGCTGCGCATGATAGTTCATGCACAGCTGGTCAACAAGCTGCTTAGCATGCAGCGACATCTTGAGCCTAAAGTGCTTCTACCCAGTTTCTGTTAGCTCCATTGCACAACTCGAAAATTTCTATGCTGCTTGCCTATAGAATCATATCATCAAGGTTTCTAGGGCGCCGTGTCTGGCCAATGCCATGTGTTTTGTTCAGACACACACGAATAGGACTGTTTCCCCGCAAGCACAGGTACAAAAAGCTGGGCAACAGAATCTGCCACGCTACAACTGAAGGCGGAACCAAGCGAAACCGGACTCGCCTTGAATGTCACTTCGGGCGCTGGTTTTGCGCAATTCTCCTGGAATGTCAGGATGCTGGCAAACAAGAAATTGCTTTTTGAACTTCATTATATAGTGGAGGGTTTTATTCACCGCATCTTCGAATGATGACCTCACCATTCAATCTTTCAACCCAGCTATGATGGCTCCACATAAAATCCTACGTCATGTATTTCCCCAATCCCAAAACAGCTTTATATATATATATATACCTCTTAAACAAGTGGATAGGTATTTAATTTTGTTTTCATGTTCTGAATCCGGCAAATGAGAAGTCCTCTGGTATTTCGCATGGTGGAGGCAGCGGCGGTGCCTGCGAGTCACAATTTCTGGCAGGAAACATGTTGGGAGGGTGAGGTCTAAGGGATATATATGGCGGGCCATTTGTGTAATGAGCGCATGCTTCAAACAACCAAGTTGTGCACTGATGACTTGGGACTTGCGCACTGTGTATCATAAAGAGCCTTGATTTAATCGAGTAAGCTCTGGCTGATAATATGACATGGGATCCCTTCTCAGCACTCCTCCAGTGGAATGTTCATCGTTGCTGATGGTTCTGCACTTTGTGGATGCTCCTGGCAGAAGAGAGCATGGCCCAATATGATAACCAGTATGGTGCGCAACTAGTCTGGTAAGTCTGGGGGTTGTTCTTCAGCATCCGCTCCTGTTCGTTGAACGAAGATTCTACAAGCTGCTCAGCCTCCAATGGTCGAACCAAGGTTGGTCAATGTCCAAGGTTGGTCAATGTTTGGTAGAAAAGTGTTGAAAGTGCAGACCATCACAAAACAAAATGTTGCATGTTTCGGCCTGTCCAACGCATGGCACATCCCCGATTGCATGCGTTTCGCCTTGTCCAGGCCGTGCCTCTAGAGACAGGTATATAAGCACGCCATAGAAAGCATGGTTGTCAAGTGTCAAGTCTTAATTTAACCAAAGCACGAGTCTCACTGGGCTTGCAAGGCCGCTGGCAGCGCTGCTAGCTCCAAGCGACGGGAGTTCCTGGGGCACTTATATATGTGATCCTCTTCCATGTCTTTTTGTAAAGGATAACTGAACAATACCATGCTTGGATTCGCGCCTCGAGACGTCGCTGGCGAGAGCCAGTGCCAGAGCTGCGCGCCCTGACTACACTCTCGGGGGTTTTCACCCTCAGCCGTTTTTTCGGAGCACCCTTCATTTTGGTAAAGAACCCTCACACCAGAGCCAAAAATGGCTACAAAATGCACAGTACTTCTAACTGACCATGCCTGCAAGTGGAACTATGCAAGCTAGATGAGTTAGGACTTGCGTCATGATGGTTTTTCATGATAGTTGCACAACGGTTTCAGAACGCGCAGGCTGATGACATAGGACTTGTCATATCTTGGTTGTGACGTAGGACGTGGGAGCTCATGGATTGATACTGATTGGACAAACATTGAAGAACACACAGGCTGGTGACTTAGGCCTTGTGCAATGATGGTTTGATGGCGAATGGATCATGGCTCATGAGCTTACAGGCTGATGACTAAGGACTTGCAGTATGATGGTTTGATATGGTTTGATGATAACTGGATTGTCACACCTTTTCAACTTTCGATGACACAGGACTTGGCTGCTTCAGTAAAGCTTGACAATTGTGTGCTGGGAGGACTACCATATCCTATGTCATGCACGGATGTGAGTCTGACTGGCCGGCCCAACATAGCTTCTGATTATCCGCATGCAGGAAATTTTTGAGGTGTTTTTTTTAGTGCCATTGGCACTCTTCAAGAACAACAGGGTCATAATGGTGAAATATGTTATACAAAGAGGCCACCAGTCCCTTGACTGGGCGGCCGTGAAAAGTGAACAGCAGAGGGAAAAAAAGCCTAAGGCTACCAAAAAAAACCCTCTGAGGCTGCAACCCATCGCTTTGCGAGGGCGCAGACCAAGAAAAAAAGAAACGGGCCAAGTGCCATGCAACAAGAGCGCAAGGGCATGAAGGCTGGCGCAAGGAATTCAAGCCAGCCAAAACGGCCCAAAAAATTTAGTGACTCCTGACTGCTTGAGGTGTTCCGGAGTGTTCACCCCACATGTTTCACCTTCACGCAGGCTGATGACATAGGCAAAATTTACCCTTGCTTTTACCTTCACGCAGGCTGATGACATAGGAAGCACTAATTTGTGGGTACCTTCGACAACTCCTCAGTCATCAGAACATAGTATATACAAAAAGGGGAATGCTTACGGTTCAAGTTACGTAATAGACAAGCATGAGGTGGAAATGCAGGAAGTATGACAAAGTATTTGTCTTGGGTTTCAATTTCATGCACCATAACAAGTATTGAGGGTTCGTTCACGGCTCTCTTTATCTCACCACACATCATGTAAGCAGTTACATGCCCTAACTTTCCACATCCCATTCATCTCTCTCTCTCTCTCTCTCCACCGCTACCTTGGGGTCCCAAATGGTCCCAGCTTGCTCCTGTTCATATTATCCATCGATATTCAACATGGTTCTTAGATGTGCTTAGTGATCATGTCTTATCCATGTACGTACTCTATAAAAATCAGAAACTCCTGAGCTTTGACATTCACAATGTACGAGTGCATGATTTCATTGGGAAGTGGTCGCCGGCAGCCAAGACACAGCAGCTCCGCTCAGGGCATGCACCTGGGCCATGGTGACCGTACCGCTCCACGGCCCCACCAACATAACCATCCTTTTACCATGGGCAAACCACAACGAAAACCTGGCCCAAGTACGTTCCCAATTCATTTGGGACCAAATTGATATCAACCATCATCAAATCAAATCACTGCACAGTAGCGTTTGCAGCAAAACATCTTTGAACAAAACTGTTGGAGACACTCGTTGGCTGTTCAGCCCCACGATAGCGTTCGATATGACTAGAAGATTTGTGGGGCGGCCAAAAGCATACCAGGCTTCACGAGTTGTTTCGTATCTGACGAACAAGCACCGGCAACTGTACATCCAAACATGTTTGGGTGCTATCATTCACAGGCGCGGTCATCACTTGCCATACCACCATCCTCAAAAAGGATCCACAAGAAATGGATACTTAGCCAAGTGCATGACCAGTCCCCATAAAGAGCCGGCAGTTCGACCGAGAACACCAACCGTACAACCCCTGCACCTGGATCTTCAACTGCTCCAATTCGACATAATCTGCCTGAAGGGACCCCCGGATCATCCCTGGCCAAAAGGGCTGCCGCACAATATCAATGATGCAACGGTGCTGAGTAACGTTTTATAGGAAAGACACAAGCGAGCACTTGTGGGTTTAGACCAAAGTGCACTCCCTGTGTTTTTCTCGGTTAATAGTTGTATGTTTCGATGATGTCGTATGTCAGCTTTTGCACGTTCTGATGATACCAACAGAGCATATATTCATTTGCCGTTGCTCAAATTTATACTATTATTGTGGAAGGTAGGCGCTGATGATCTAAGGTTTGGATAAATTTGATTGACAAAGTTTCAGAATTTCACCAATACATCTTTCTCAAGCTCGGACCCTTCAAGAATACAGAGTACAGATGCATCCTTCCTAACAATCTGAGCTATAACTAATGAAAACCAAGAGATTCACAAGAGTGGACCTTCATCAGTCCATCATTACCTCCTACTTTGTGGCATCATTGGTTCTGACTAACCTACAGCAAGCTCTTGAAACAAAAGGCATGAATGGTGACTTCTCACTTGTCCCGCAATGTTCAGCAAGGCTGCTTACCACATTCTGGAAGAGAGCCCAGCCAATTAACGTGTCTGCGTTTGACAGACCAGGAAGGGTTTGGATGGGTGGGGATAGAGGAAACTATTCTGGCTGAGAATCGAGAAAACTGCGCCAAAAAATATTAACACATGGGCCGCGGGGTTGGGTCTCCCCTGCAATGGTTCTGAGGGCCCATATCCTAATTGTGCCTCACCAATGGAACTTTGGAATGGCTGATCCCTCAAAGAGATGTGCCAGTACCAAGTACTGTAACTTTGTACTGTTCAAACCCCATTGTTGGACCCTCCTGACCTCGCCAAAGACACAAACTAAAGATCATAAACACAAAAATGGGCTGGCGACTCAACAAATGAGTAATTACTGTAACTACTGTACTTGTTGTTCTTATTTCTAATTCTGCCAGTAGGTTTTCATCCACATCCTTACATCATCCCGAGCAGTTGATATACAACCCGTTCAATCGACCAACCAACCGACACATACCGACGCCCAACTTGGGCACAGCCCACCGTTGCCGCTGTCACCTTCTCGGCTAAGGATGTTGACAGGGTCCGTTCCTTACTGAAGATCTGGTCTAGCAGCGTCATGTCAGCCTTGGCATCAGCTGCACCATGCGAACACACGTGGAGGTACCCATGATTGACCATAATCATCCATAAACCATTGTCATCATCATCCATAAACCATTGTCACTCGTATGTCGCACCATGTAATCTACCCGTTCAATGAATTCAATAAATGTTTTGAACAAAAGCAGTGATTTGGGAGCAGGAAAGGCACCGAATCTGACCCAAACCTACAACTCACCCACCGTGGTCTTGGCGTCGCCGCATGGCATCTGACAATAAGCCTTGGGCAAGCCTCTCCCCACCAACGGACCAACCACTGCCGCTCCCAGCCTTACCAGACTGAAGCTCCTGCGCCAGTTTTGGATCCGGAAACCAATGGTCGTTAGGGTGAAAGTTATCGCTTATGGGAAACCCCATCGCTCACAGTGGCATGCACTATTTCATACAACCAATTTTCAGGTTTTCTGGGTATCGCTTTTTGGAAACCCCTACCGCTTCACACAAAAAAACACATCAATACTAGTTCAAATAGACCATCTTTTGACCACTACCGGTGGAGGTGTGTTGTCAATAGCAATGGTGTGTTGTCAATGGCAACTTCGCGGTGGAGCTTGAAAGATTTTAAAGGTTGCTCGATTTTAATGGAAACCTTTGGGCCAGGGCTTTCCTTGGACGCTCCCTAAAGGACAAGTGGTGTGGGAGAATCCAGGCCTTCGGAGGCCTGATCATCAATGGATATCTTTGGAGGGCTTAGCGTCGACAATCTCATGGTGATCTTGGTCTCTGTAAACTCCAAACCTGATGATGACTTTAAAAGTTCATCTACAACAACTATTCCATGAAAATGAAACATTAATCACAACATTTGTCATCGCTCATGTCAAATCATTAGCATGAATCATATAGACCAATTATGACATTCGTAGTCATCATTAGCCATGTGTAGCCATGATTGATTGAAGATTATCTTTAGACTTTAGTCACTGACTATCAGATTTGACAATGATTCTTGGCCATTGTTAATAACTGACCCCCATCAATGGCAAACAAACAACATTCACTAAGCGAAACATTGGTGAAAGGCACAAGCAAAGGAGGAGCCCCATACTATGATACCCAAGAGTGATAAGTCAACATGTTGCTCCCACCACACTATGGTTCCACCTGCCGTAATTCCAAGAGTTTCTGAAATCACTTGATTTGTGAGCTGATGTGAGCTGTATGCCTCCAACTCTGCCTCCTTTTGTGGGTTGTTGCATGTTGTTGGTTAAAGCACACCTTGTTCTTAAGCTGGTTTACCAGAATCTACGGTTGCAAACCACCGCAGTGCGGCAATGCCCCGCGTTTCGCGACGGTGGTTTGCATGGACCGCGACGTGTGGGCTCCGGTGGCCCTGGTTTCAGGCGCCCGGATCGCACAGCTCGATGAGTGAAACCAAAGCCTCGATTGCGGTTGGCGAAACCATTGGCTTATAATGTGATCAAGCTGATTAAAAAGCTTATAACATCTTATAACCAATCTGTGAGATAAAAAGCTGATTAAGGAAACATTGGTTTATAAGCTGACTGGCAAAACATTGGCTGATCATCTTTGAGAAAACCCGGCGGTTTAGAATGATCACCATTCTAAGGGTCAGCCGAAGTCAACTATAGTCGACAACCACCAAAGGTCAATCATAGTTGCCAATCATCATGAAGATTCTCAATAACCACGGTAGCCACGGTCAATAATGAAGGGACATACTTGTTCATTCCTTGAGTGATAATCATAATCTTGTGCCCATTGGTTGAGTTCATCCTTCGAGAGCCGTCAAAACGGGTAACTGCGCTGCGGTGCAACTGGGATGAACTGACTTGGCATATGACCAGCCGCTGGAGTACATCCAGCAAGCATAGAATCATCCATGATCATCCAATCAGTGCAACTGAACTTTGGTAAGCAACTGGGGGCCACTTTCAGGTTGTCGGTCTTATGGCACGCTTATGGATGCTTCTATCATGCATTTGCGCACATGCACGCCCATGAAAATACTTGCGGAACCACAACTGTGGAAGTCCAGCACTTGTTTTTACCACCAGCAGGGCACCGACTATTGAATTACCATAGATCACTGTTCATGAAAAGTCCTACGAGTAGTTCGTAAATCTATGAAGAAACAAATAAAATCCAATAAATCAGAGTTTCCTGCGCCAATTGTCTCCAGATGTCTCCAGTAGAACTATCCAAGTTGGCCGCTTGGATCAGTTACCACGGTGGTCCGACCTAGTATCCCAACCACCGGGTTGGCTCCAGCCCCTAGGTCACCAGCCGGTTGGATCTATGCCAAGAAAGGCGTGAACGTGCACACAAACATGCATATATATATATTATATATATATATATATGCATCAAACATCCTTAACTTGGTGATCAATTCTGGGAAATGAACCAAAATGAGCCAAATCAACCTACCAAGATGGCCTCCGACAATCATATTTCGACAATGCATCCAAAATTCACGGTCATCAGTAGTGCATGCTCTATTCTTGTGCATTTCTATTTTGTATCTATTGACGTGCATGGATCCTTAGGGATACAAACTTAAGCATATTCGAGAATGTGATAGCATACATGTATAAATATACTGACGGACTGAGAACTTAGAATGCTGAATTGGTTTTCAAAACCTTGGACCCCTAATTTAGAATGTCTGGCTCTAAAGCCGAACAAAAGTACTAGCGGCAAATTCAAAGTTTGATGATTGTGCCAAAACTCTAAGTTCAAACATTTTCTTGATTGCGAAATCGTTTGGCCAAAATCTGGCACTTAGGTTCCATGGCTACAAATCTACTGTCAGAAGCGCGGCATGTTTCCACATTCCAAGTTTCAGTCGGTCGGTATAAATGAGTAAAAGTAGAAGATAGTAGAAGTACAATTGTAGGTTTGTTAAGGCTTATTGCCCTACATCGCCTTTTCATAGGTTGGTGATTTTAGAAAACGTATGTATGCTATGCAAATATACATGTGCGTGGGTATGTCATTCCTTGTCAATGCAGAAATGCGTATACTTTGCATTCAAGACACATCCAACGGATCCTCATCCTTGCCCGACCGCACCATGGCAATCTCTTGGAGCAAAGAGGCAAAATCCAAGACTCCTATCCTCGGGATGGCGGTTTAACCAGCTTTTTAGGATGCGAACTGCAGCATGGAATGGCCCCAATGCGACTTGTGGTTGAGAAGCAGCCAGCAGCTGCTTTCTGTCACCACTTCCAAGCTCCAATCTCTGGTTGGCGGATTCGGCTCAAGCTTCTGGCTTCCCATTGATCTTGCCCCCGTTTAACCGATGAACATTTTGTCAGAGGACCCTCAACATTAAATCAAAACCATTGACCAAAAAAATAAGGTTTCTTGATCTCCGCCACGTTCCTTCTCACGCGCCTACTCAAACTGTGAAATGTGGCCGACAATTCGTTGATTGAGGAGTTCCATGATGATATGCAAAAACCCGTGGCCAAAGCACATGAAACACGATCTCCGCAATTGTCCGTTTCTATCCTTTTCATGTTCTTTGAAAATCAGTTGAAGCATTGTCAAACATTGCTGGGTCAAAGATTCTCCCAATGACACACCAAAAAAAGTCGACTCCAGAGATCCTATTCATATAACCGCTCGAATCTTATCCATTTTATTGAGTGGGGGTACCAACCAAATAGATTACAATAGACCAGAACATTTGAGCTTTGCAATGAAAAGAAGCACACATACACAAATACAATATTACCAGTGGATAAAGAAACAAAACCAATCAAGAAATATAAAACACATAAATAAATGACATGACACAACTCAAGAAATGTTTACACCAGATCGCATTTTTGGTGCTCCCTCGGAACCGCATCTTATGCTCCGAGAGGGACATGTGGCCCAAGTAGCTCAGCATTGTCATCCTCCGAATGGATATCCTGCCGGTAGCCTTGATGCTTCCACTTGGTCACCAGTGTGTCCAACTCATGCGCAGGCAAACCAGCATTTACCTGAGCAGCGGAAGTCTATGGGTCCAGGCTGAATCTCACCTGATGTAACGAAGAAATAAAGAAGAACATGACAATTATGACGATGATGATGACGATCATGATGATGATGATGATGATGATGATGATGATGATGATGATGATGATGCTGATGATGATGATGATGAAAATGATAGTTTCTCTTCCAACACATTTGCAAAGACTCCATAGCAACATAAATATCCAAAAGGCAAAAACGAACGGAACAAAAAATAACAAACATTAACACAAAAAAGAGAGAGCACGTGCGAGCACAAAAACACCCCCCAATAATGGGAGAAGACCAACCAGCTTGGGATGGATGAGACCCTTACAAGTGATATTCAACCCAAAGTGGGTGGATGACTGGGTGCAGCACCTCCCGGCAATACAAGTGAACGACTAGGAAACCTGCGGGTCACAGGGCAATCCCCATGTGGCAAACGTTGCAGCCCCTCATTCGTTGGATCAATTTCTTCCAAGCTTGTGACTTGGACGGTTTAATTGACAGCTGACTCGGGACATGCCTTGCTAGTTCTGCTAACATACATCACAATGATAGATCTTTAAATCTTCTGTGCTTTTTCCGTCTCCAAATTTGTTCGTTGTTGATTGGTAATTGCCCACGAACCCAGCGATCATAAATCGCAAAATGACTATCGCTTCTGATGATGAGATGCCAAACACTATATACCAAAATCATCGAATCATAAACGGTCTTATTTCAAGTTCCTATACTTCGTAGAAAAAATAATTTCAAGCACTATATGTAAAACATGCACGTAAGGATGATTGTCCATCAACTTATCATCACATGATTGTATTGTTACAGTATTGTTGATGTTCAAGTACGATTCCAGTTATCTATATCCTTGATCTTGCCATTCCTGGCAATTCTTGCCAATGATATGTATTGTTCTCTAGTGCTGTCATGGAAAATAACTACTACATTTTTGTTGTTTGTTGGTTACAAAGATAACTACTGCAGAGTTTCCTATTGTTTTTTATTGATTATATTTCATTGCTACCAATTACTGCTAGTATTATTGCTACCATGGTAAAGTGATATGAACATATATTGCTAATGATTTTATTGTTGTCACTTAGTCCTTGTACAATTTAAATCAAAAAACATCAGAAAACAAACTATCCTTGTTACGTATTGGGTGATATAACAATGAGTGTCCAATCTTGAATGGGTCAAAACGGTCAAAATACGAACACTAACTATATAATTGACCGGCATTGGGCCGCCTAATACACTACCATTCCAATAGTTGCTAAGCAGACGTAATGACAGCGATCTCATCCTTAAATACCATAATTATTGTTACTTACACTACTTGCTATTATTGTCATCAATGGTTCTTATAGTCAGTGTCACCAATTAAGCACTACCATCCTTCTTAATGATCACTCTTAGTGTAATGCTGCCATTGACTACAACAACTACCCAGTATTGCCAAAAAAAAATCACGGGACAATGAAATTTGCAACCATTCTTATAACCACTCGTATTGGTACTATTGACTACTTAATTTCACTCCCTCTCTCTATCTCTCTCTCTCTCTCCAACACCATCAGTCAGTCCCTCCAAGAAAAGCCATGGTGCAGCATAAACATTCAGCAGGAGCTCGGACGTATACCAAGGTCCCGGGTCAAGCATGAATGCCAGCGAATTAAGTGAATGGGCTTGGAACATTTTGGAACTAAGTAAATGTGAGGATAAACCTGCCAAAGTATGTTACTACCATAGCATGTTGCTGTGTGACAAAAATGTACCATACTTAGTATGTTCACTAACTTTAATTCTTACCAATTCTAAATATGATCGAAATACAACTTCATTCTTAAAACCATTGGTTTGTATCAACACCTCTAAACTCATCTATTACTATTGTTCTTAATTCAATCAATGGCTATTAGTACCATTCACTAGTTCAACCTTTTTTTTTGCCTTAACTAGTCTTTAATCAGTTATTAATTGGTGTTTGTCTTAATTAACGCTAATTAGTGTAAATCAACTTACTAGTTCTTAATTACTTTTTACTAGGGAAAAAACTTAATCATTCACTAATTTAAGCATGGTTTCTGTCTTAACACTAAGTCAACTTCTTAGTTCTTCCTGTTGCTTTTCCCGCCACGGTGCCGCGTTTTGCAAAGTTCTTCGGACCCCCGAAGTGGTGAAGGCCTTTTTTGAGCCGCCCGCCGCCTTGGCAGAACAGCAAGCCAATTGGTTGCGAATGACGGGGCCGTTAGTGGTAGCCATGTTGGTACCCAAAAAGCTGGATGGTTTGTTACCAAAAGATACAACAGAAGTAGTTCAGGAAGAAACTTTAGGATGATGGGGGTACCCCCTATGAATTGAGAAACACCCCTGGCTACTCGAATGGTTGATGTTAATGGTGGTGGTGGTATGGTCACACATGGCGTTGATGCTTGTTAAGAAAGCTTAAAGTAAAACTGATGACGGTCCGAATGACGCTCAGTGACCAATGGTTCTGATCCAATGGTTCTGAGATCCTGCAGCACATGCATAGCTATCGGCTTGGGTCCCATCAGCCGCCTGAAAGATGCGTGCCACGGCGGACAGAGTCTCTTGAGCCTGGCGAAGGAGCTGCTCAGTGTTAATTGATCATTAGACGTAACGGTTACAGTAAGTTATACATCATCGTAAACAGTTATGGTGAATGATTGACAAGTGATAACATGATTGAATTATCAGTAATGACTAATTAAGAATAATTAAGAAGTGACAATCTCATTGACCTGTGAAAAAAAAACAATCACCATATTCATGAATTCATGTGGCCTTCTTCACCAGAATCACCTGGCAAGCGTATGCAGCTCTGGACGTTCCACTAACTTGAGATCTGGCTGGAAGTAGTGCTTGTCACGTGGAAACTGACCAGCAGGACCGCGCAAAATGAGATGGTCTATTGAGATGTCATCCTGATTCTTGAAATTGTTTGCTTCTTGCCTCTAGGAATGGTTCCTCCCAATGAAATTACAAAGAGCTTCAGAGGTACCGGAGGTTCATGAGGTACATGACCCCCACAAGAAAAGTGGTACCCGGCATAGGGGGTCACGGAGACCCTCAAGTATAGCCACCCTGTTGACCATCCCAACTATAGCCGGAGCAGTTGCTGAAGGGTACCCGCGTATCACTGGAAGGATAAAGGTAAGAACTTCCCTTGCTTTGTTGCCCTGATTTCTGTGTGGAAGTATGTTGTCATAAGATAATGTGCTGGAGTACCATTTCTGATGGACAAACCAGAAAGTACTGTACAGGGGCACGTCATGGCCCATCATTTTTGAAGTTTCAGCTGGTGTCCGCCACCAGCGGAACCTCAGAAGGGCTGTAGCGATCAAAGTTCATCTTCACGAAGCCCTCAGGCGCCTCAAGGCCAGTGAGGCCAGTGCCCCATATCCTTCTGTCACCACCCCGGATTCGGATCTCGATTTCTCAGGATCCAACAGTTTGGAGGATCGGGCTTGCAGGAACGGTTGCTGAAGACGGCCTTGATGTTGGAGTATATCATGCATCCTGTAGTTTATTGATTTCAGTTGAAATAAAAATGACGCCATGGCATAGTCAGCAGTCTGATCCCCGACTAATTACCGGCACTTGGTGGTTTCTGGATTGAATTTGGCAAAGATTCAGCAAATTTCCCTACATGTGCTGAGCGAAGGCCGATAAAGTCTGGAATGTACTATAGGTACATATGGGAACGTCCATACATGATGCCCCCAAATCCCTGCGTTGCATGTCAAAATTGCCAAAAGATGTCAAAATAAACTCTCATGTGCAAAATGGTGCCAGTACTAGTGAAAACTGACCAGGCAAAAGTGAAGCGAATGCATCGAATGCGTGTATCACAGTGGTTGAAAACTGCTTAGCTCATGGTTTCAGAACAAGACTTAACAATGATCGACGGCACTGCAAGCTGGGGCCGCCCACGCGGATTTCTTGCTGAAACCAACAAGAAAAACTGTGTAGCTGTCACTGTAGGCTTTAGCTTTGTTTGAATCAACTGCTAACCGCACCATTAACATGAGTAAACAAAAATATAAATAGAGGGAAATAAATCTCCATGCACAAATCTATGAATATTTAGATACATACATGTAGACCCACTTACCTAGCATAGCTGAGCATACTGCATCTCTACATTTACGATGAACATATCCCAAACATGAAACCTATCTGACTATGGCCTTTCAGTCTGACCAGCTGATTGGTCATATCCTCAATTTGCTGGTTTTGTCCCTGATTTCTGCCACCTTTGCGGTGGCTTCGCAAGATGAACCACAACCAACTTGTCCCTGGCCCCGTGCTTCCCAGCCACCTCACTAGGCTCACCCCCAGCTGCCGCCATGCGCAAAGCACCGTCCACCACCTGTCGCTTCACTCGCACGTCCACCTGACAACAAAGTGATCAGTTGCTGCTGGTTAAACTGGCTAAAACCATTAGCGGTGACTTTATTACAGTGAAAAGTGAACTATACATATACTGATGCTGGTCCTCAACTGACTTGGCTTCTACATTCTACAGCAACCCAAAAAAATATATATGTATGAATAGATTCACAGCAATACTTGGAGGCAAGAAAAGTCCGGAAAACTTGAGAAGAAACGCGTATGATGTACAGGTGGATACAAGTCACGGTTTCTTGGTCAAGTTGGTGGCACCACAAGCTCTGTCTGGTGGTGCATTAAAGTACCTTGTGTGCAATCAAGTTAGCTATGACCAGGTTGATGCGTTTGTCAAATATGATTGTAATTGCAATCTCCCGACATATAGGTAAAACACATTTTTGCTAAATGAATATTGGGCACAATTGCAGTCGGTTCCCCAATAATCAGAAAAAGCTGGTGTGGAATTATTGTAGCTTGATGTGTCGAACATGTATCTATGATTACCGTAGCTTGGTACTTGCATTTGACAAATCAAAGATGAAGCTTAGAACAAGGGATTCCCCCCATGGAGTTCCACAGGGTTCATTCCACAGGCTTCCATCATGTCAAACTGAGAGGGGGTAAAACCTCAAAACCAAATAAGAAACATCCCTAGTTTCAGCGTTCCCTTGGCCAGTTTCACCCTAAGTTTGTCATGATTTCTTGACCTAATATGTTTGTTCACTTCTTGCTTGCCGTCTCTTCGGGTGCCAAAAGAAATGCTTGACTCATGTTGCTCATCATCTTCAAGGGCCCCTCGGAAGAATCTGGTAACCAAATCAGCCCGACCCGCAGGTTCAAATATGTTCAAATATATGATGATGTGGCTCAAGACTAGGATACTCGAATGTCCTAAACCGCGAACGTGTTTTGTAACAATTGGCATACTGCATCGTTCTTAGCTACATTGCATTGGGTAATGTTCAATTCAACCCCATTATAATATATTATAATCCCATATGTTTGGCATAAGTGACAAGCTGATTGGGGCAAACTGATGTAAACAAGGGGTGGTTTGTTGATATGATATGGATCCGCCATTTACATTGTATCAGCCGAATGGTTGACACTTGTGTGCGATCGTGGACACTTTGGATGAACTTGACAACTAGAACTCCGATGGAACCATGTTGTTACGAGAGCTACTTGTGAATTGAACATCATTCAAATTCCACCACACCAATCCGACTTGATAATTTGCAAAAGAACATCACATCACCATCCACTTTTAGCCAAGGAAACGAAGACCAGTGCGGGAACAGGGCGACCAATCAACATGGTGTATGTTCCATGTTCCGGATTGTTCCAGGCTCCAAGATGCTCCAAGTACTTCATGAAACACTGAATTTCACCATGCTTAGCCCTTCCGAAACCCCCGAACTGGGGGCCCTAGGCCCTACATCTCCCTGCGCCTCGCTATGCACGTGGCAGTGCTCCTCGCCGTCCATGTCACGGCACACGCAGCGCCGTGTCCCCGGCGGCGCGTCTGAGAGGCGCAAGGGGTTGGAGATGTCCATCGAGGGCCGAGCGTTCACCTCCAACAGCCACCTGAGAACTCCAGCGGTGCTGGAGATGGAGATGTCAAGGGTCAGGGTGACTTGAGAAAAGTGGATGACTGTGGATAAGTGAAAAGTGGCTTTGGATAAGTAAAAAGGAAGTTAAGTATATTTGGATGTTGGAAACGGGATGCTTAGTGGATGGTTCTAGGGTGGGATGGGATATAGGATGGGTATGGTAACAAAAAGTGGTCATTGATGGTGATGTTCGATCATGGTAGTTCAACATAGTTGACCGGGGGGCAAAAACAACAACCAACAACATCCAACAACTAGACAAAATAACAAATTGCGGACAACAACATCAACACCAATCACCATCCATACTGGAAATACATCAACTATAAGGGGATGACAAAAGCAATATTTGGGCTGGCTCAGAAGCCGGCAGGCAATAAAGGGAACTCCTTTCAACAATCGACACTCATCAAGGAACAATGATGGAAATGACCAAACCAAACCAACCAAACCAACATCAAGTTTGACCTGTTTTCTTTTGCCAGTTTCATGCCTGAATGCTCCAACTTTTTTGATATATAATATTTATATATATATATATAAATAAAAAAATCTTTTACGTATGTCGAATGCAATCAACCTTTTACATTGGCTGATCAAACCGTCTTCGATCGCTTTCGTCGACCGTGCCACGTCCATGTCAAAATTGAAAAAACAGTGTGGTAACTCCACCTATCCTAGGCGCGGAGTCACGGAGTCACCTAACTTTCATCAGCCAATTTCATCAATATTTCAACTGCAAAGACTATGACGTCATTGAGGCTGCGATTTCCAGCAACATGCTACCATCCCCGCAGCAATGCAAAAGCCTACCGCGTGCTTCTACATGGGCTGATGCATCCACAGTACACACCCTCGGTCAAATGTTCCACTGTGATAGCAGCAATATGGGTAGGGGTGTGGGGGCCTTCCCAAAACAGTAGGGACATGTAGAAAGTCGAGAAGAGCCAGAGCTGAGGCTGCAAAGCCAATTTTTTGGCAAGCCAAGGCACAGAGGAGGTTGACAGCGGAACTCAAAAAGCGATTGCAGCAAAAATAAAGAAAATCATCCAACTGCACACCTTCCTAGACAAGTGCCCGTTTGGCACCTCCGGTGGTAGAAACGAAAACACGCTAGGTTGGTCTAGATAGCACTTAAATTCCAAATAAAGAACTGAATATACATCCATGTATACATGATGATGACGACGATGATGACCATGATGACGATGACGATGACGATGACGATGACGATGATGATGAGGATGACGATGACGATGACGATGATGATGATGATGATGATGATGATGATGACTTTCATGGACAAAGGCTCCTCACTACGACGTCACACGTGTCACCAAGTCACGGCTGCAAGGAGGAATCTAACAGCACATCTACGCCCAAGATCTGGAAGCAATTCCTAAGGAAAACTGTCCACAACTCACAGTCATCGTTAAGGCTGCAAAGAGAGGGCAAGGCTGTTTCTCGAATTTGAAAAAGGCCGAGTTTCAGATTTACAAAATAACAACTGGACACAAAGAAAGATCGGATTCGAACATAAACTTCTAATCATAGAAAAGGAAACGTAAGGACTTACATTCGGTTTTAATCCCTGCCAGAAGTACTTGGCACATACGCCAAAATCATAATCGACTTTAGATCCAATTAAATCTGCTTTCCAAACTTTTTTCAGGGAGAGAACAATGGACTTCTATGAAGCTCCGAAGAGTTGAATGGAGTTACTCTTCTGAAGGGTTTAATGGAGGTCTATGGGGTTCTCCTGGAGTTCTCCTAGTTTTGCAAGTGGAGAATCGGAATCATTGGCAGCAGTGGAACCCGTGGAAACATTTGGAACAACCATCCGCTCGAGGTCCCATGGAGATGTGCTGGTAAGTCAGCAGCTGGTAAGCCATGGGTGGCTTATGGAAATATGGACGCACAGTGACGTACATCATCGTGTCTTGGATGAGCCAAACACGATGGCTCCAAAATCTTCCAGGGACTAAAGTGGCACACGAAACATCACCCAAAAATCATGATATATATACTGATAAATACTGTGCGGATGGAGAGTCGCCATCCATGCGGGACGCTATGAATCTATTTCCGTAAAACAGCGTCTCCAAATGCAAAGCAAACATACACATTCTTTACTATGAGCGCAGGAAAAGGCATGAACATTTACTGTAGAAAATTAACGTGCATATGTTTTTATATTAATTCACTTTGGTACTTCATAATTGATCGTATATATACATACAGTCTGATATTTTCCATACATGGAGGTAGCCCTAACTACCCCTAGACCCCTAAGGAAGGTCTTGACTGTGGACTCTGATCTGGGCGTCCATGGCTTGGAGCCCATCTCTCCACGTGTTTGCAACCCACAAAACGGCATGGCAGAGTAGCTTAGGCTCACCCTGAACCGTGAACCGGAGCTGGCTGATGATCGCTTACCCACTGAGCCAAGTTATTACTATAGACTATTACTGTTGCCATATCCGCGGCTGTGGTCTCAACCTGGTCCTCATCTATGTTTCTGGGCCAAGCTCACATTGCTATCTTCATCGCGTTTCCCCATCCCGAGCCCCAAGTTGGGACCCAGCATCGGAGTGTAGCCGATCTCCTAGCGTGCGCTGGCGGAATCAGAATGGGCTCACTATGGTGGTCATGTGGGGTATGTTGTTTTGGATTTTGTGGATGTGTTTGGATTTGTTTATTGATGTGTCTGTATCTTGATGAAAAACAAGTGATACAAATACATGCACACATTACATCACATTACCGTATGTCAATAGAAAAGCGTGGTGATTTTGAAATAGCCATCTGTGCATTTCAGTGCTTTTTGAATGCTTTCTGCTGCTTGAACATGTTTTACCTATCTATCATGATGGCTCATAATATTCATGATGCTGAATTGTCACTAAGCTTGGCAGATATGACCAACAACGGCAGGGGTCAATGTGTGCGTGTGATCATTCTGGCAGTTTCACCAGCTTCAATTGCATACGGTCATCCATCCACAATAACAAGGGGTTCATTGGAATTGTTATGGTCATACTACTTATGTGTGCCTATTCACGATGTGTTGACCACTCCTTTGATCATGGCATGCCATGGCTCATTCGACATATTGTTTTTCCACATGATTGGTTCGGGATTACCATCTGTGGCTGGTTTGGCCCATCCGAAACAGTTGGAACATGAACTTCCCAAACGTGAGTTGATTGTGATACAAAATGTAAGAGTGAAGGATGGCTAAGGTAGCCAATAGACTATAGATGATCTTTACCTCCCCTGCATGGAAGTTCTAGGTGGATGTCTGCATAGGCAGTGGTAACCAGGCCTCTTCTTCCTCCTCCTCCTCGTCTTCGGAGTCGCCCTTCCTGAGGATCTCTTTTGATGGCTTTGGCTGCTACTCGTCTCTCCATATGCTGGCGGTGGATGTTTTAATGCTTATTCTATTTTATTCTGCTCTATCATTCTTCATATTGATTCATGATATATCATGATTCACTTGATTGTTCCTTTCACTATCATAGTAACGGTTTATGGAAGAACTCCGGAAACGCACTTGGGTACGAAACTACATTAGGAATAAAGGGAACCGCCAAGCTCAAATGGTGCAGAATATTCTTTCAACAACGCCAGTAAAACTCTCTCCCAGGGTATCTTAGCAGTTCCATTTTGGGGACTCAAGCAGGCACGCGTTTTTTGGATTACGCAGAAAATTAAGCAAACCACTGGGTGGAAAATTCCGAGAGCATGGGATCAACTTGTGCTCTTGGAATCCCCCAAGAAATGTTCATAGATAGATGGACGTTGTTTCAACGTGCTTCTACACCGCTCCACATTAAGTTAATACGTTTGCCATATTCTAGGTATCTTTGGATTCAACTTTGATGTAAATCCCTTTTACATGTGTACCAACTGAACGAACTGAACGAACCACTGAGCTTTTTAGGCCCAGCATGGTCCAGCTCCCAATTTTGCCACCCTTTTCTTTTAAGCAAAAGACCCTTTCTTCGGAGACCGAATGGGCCCCTTCTTGGGCTTGGGCCGCGATTCTTTGGCCACGCGGTCCTCAGAGCTGGGCAGCCTCGCTGAATAACTCACAATGCTTGGGACATAACAGGACTGTAGTAGGGTCACACATGGTCACAACATGCAATTTTATCCAATCAATAAAATCATCATCCACAGCCCTGAATGCAAAAAAATCTAACCTGAAGAGCCACCGGTGAATGTAGAGATAATCTGAACAGCCAATGCAATTACCAGGCGAACAAAGTTGGAGGATCAAAGTCCACAAACTGAGAATCTACTTTCACCCACCATTAACCACGATGGCACCTGGTTGCGCATTGACACCGCCTGTGCCACGATGATGTAACACCTAAACGAGGTGTGCCCTTTCGAAAAAAAAAACAATCAGCTGACTAGGAAACCATCATAGCAGTAAGCCCATGACCAACAGCACCCAGCTGCCATTGCATCGCTGCTATCGCTGCTAGCATGGTTGGATCCACGGCTTTGACTGATCCCCAGATCGACCAAGCCAACGAGCCCACCAGCAAGTCAGCCAACCCAAACAGCAATTCAGCTAACCCCTCAACCGTTTTCCTTTGACTCAAACACCCCAGGAAAACCGAGCCACATATGTCACCTGTATCACCGGCGCCATGGC
>VSDK01013900.1:170245-190471 GCA_009767595.1 Symbiodinium kawagutii
CATGCATTCCTGCTGGTGGACCGTGCATCACTTTACCAAACACCCAATGGAAACCATATATTCAAGAAAAGCACAATTGCTCACATTGACTGATGCCAGGCTAGTGAATACACAAGTCTGCTATCTGCTTTCATTATGCCCCTTTTCTTGCATCAATCAACCGAAAATGGTCCGTTGGACCTTCGCAATCCAGCCAACTGTTAGCATTGCACTTCCCGATAGTTTGACACCCGTACATTTCAATTCTTTTCATAGCCCAGAATCTCAAAAGATACTGATATTTCTTGAAATGGTATGATGTTTCATTTCAAAACCCAGCTATGATACTCCTATTCATTGGTATGATGCTCCTTCATGCTCCTGCAATCTCAAAATATTCTTGCACTTCCAGCAATCACTGTTGCGGGGACCCTTATGACTAATATAGTTATATGTAGGTATGCCAGTACGTCCGTGTTGTACTGTTTGGTAATATTTGGTTTACTCAGGGATTGAATCAACAGTGTCGATCCTCTTCATTAACTTCACTCAACTAAAGCGGCGATTGCTCCCTAGCATCAATGCTGATAGTGATTATCGACATGCTTATTAACATGTTGATCATTCCATTTCTTTACATGACTTGTTGTTGTAAATGTCATGGCTATGTTGTCATCATTGGCGCTTGGCCATATAATTGTTTGTTAGCGAGGACGGTCACTATAAATATATAAATAAATATATATATATATATATATATCCATCGCCGTCTCAAGGAGTTTAGCTATATTTAATTTTTTATATATGAATATCTATCTATTCATTTTAAATATAAATAAATATATATATATATATATTATGCAATCTACATTGCCGTTCTATGCCATTCTGCTAACCCAAATGAAGTGTTAAGAAAAAACAATGTTGACCGGTAAGGTTGAGGCTTGGTGATGGCCACGTTCTATTATTATGCTATATGAACTGTATCATCGTACTGAATGCAAAGGCCAACAAGGGTTGTTGCCAAGCAAGATTAAGTCTCTGAGTGAAACTGATCGAGCCCTTCAAGAGCCTTCTGTCAAAAGCTCGAAGCTCAGTGAATTACATGATGTGTCTCGTGGTGCCGTCATCTTAGGTGGATCCTACTGCAGCCTCAGCCTTTCATCTATGGAAGTTTCTTGAGGCAGCCAACTTTGGGAAAAGGCTCAGGAAGCAAATGCTGAACATCGTTGGTAATCATTGTACTCTTATCACCCGTAATTATGATCAATCATATTAACCTACTTGAGGCCAGGGGTGGGTGACCAAAGCTAGCATGGCAACTGAAAGAAGCACAAGGAAACCTGGTGGGCAACAGTCTCGGTGGATCCTAGGAGAATCGAGCCCACGAGAGGGGGGCCGGGGGGGCCTATCATTGATCTAAATCAATATTTTCTTGTTGTTGTAGGTCCTGTTCCTGCCAGTGCCAAAAAAACAACTTCATCTATCTAACACTAGCTTTCCTGACGACCGCAATACAACCGCCGTATCAGAAACATTACCGGCTCGTTTGCCGCGTGGATGATCACCATCACATCTATGCCTTGCCGCTTTGTCCATGATGGAACCCCAGCTCGCTGGTCGATTACCCCGTCGATAAATTTGTCAATGATCATGACATGACTTGGGATGGTTGGGGAGCACCACCATGGCGCGACACAAACACACCCTGCGGGCGGCACCAGGAAAATCCCATCACCCTGCGAGCCGCCCTCGGGCTTCACGATGACTGTGTCGGACTGCCGGCGAACCATGGACCGTGGGGCAACCATGGGGGAATCATGTTGAAATAAATGGGCAAGTGATGTTTGCACAAGGGTTCGATGATGGTGAAGATTGGGCAATCCATATTAGCCAGACCATGAATACAAGGGCCAATAATTGCAAATCGTGGTTAATTGACCGTCGTTGACCACAGCGGTTATAGTGTCTTCAAATCAGCTTTCGCCAGCCAATGCAAAAACTCAGCTCATGTTTTGGGAGACCAGTGTAAGAAGTAATTGCAACGAGATAATCCATACCTGGTCTTGGTTTGATGGCATACATGAATTCACAAGAATATGAATTCAATATATGAATTCAATATATGAATTCATGGATGGACTTCAGCACCTAATGCTCTGGATGTTAACACAACAACCAAGGGCAACATGCACCAAAGTCCCTGCTATTGTTGGTTGCTGTCACATGTGGTTGTAAGCTTTAATATGGAAACCACCCATGGGATCCAGCGCAGTCTTTGGCAGCATCCATACGGGTCTGCACCCCGTGCACGGATCACCCCACATGGCAATGAGTCACATGGTGCCCAGGTTGGACCCTCCTGCTCTACTCTGAATCCATTGCTTAGTCGCTGCTTACTTCCAAAACTCGAACCAACATCTGAAGATTCAAAAGATCTTATCTTGCAGGTAGCTCAATGAAACACAACTTAGAGTATATAAACATGTCTTCTCACATGCATGCCTGCGAACATGCAACATGCACACGAACACACGAACACACACTGACACACACACACGTATAGATAGATAGATAGATAGATAAATAGATAGATAGATAGATAGATAGATAGATAGATAGATAGATAGATCGATAGATAGATCGATCGATAGATAGACAGACAGATAGATAGACAGATAGATAGATGGACAGATAGATAGATAGATAGATAGACAGATAGATAGACAGAGAGATAGATAGATAGATAGATAGATAGATAGATAGATAGATAGATAGATAGATAGATAGATAGATAGATAGAGAGATAAATAGACATGCAAAGAGATAGCTAGATAGATAGCGAGAGAAACAAACACACAGAGATATTAGACAGGACAAACACATGTTTTCTTATAAATAGATAGATTGGTAGAAAACAAATCGATACATAATATATGTATATCTAAAAGGGTAGATAGATAGATAGATCGATAGATAGATAAATAGACAGATTAATAGATAAATAAATACATATATATTCAAAAGATGGATGGATAGATAGATAGGTAGAAAGATAGACAACTATATAGACAGTGATAGGTAGATAGATAGATCGACGTGTGTGCATTAATTGAAGGAAGCCGAGAGTGGATCCAAGATAATATGTTGAGTCCGGTGTTTGCAAACAGCCTGTGATGTTCATGTCCTGATGATGCATCTTATCAACACGTGCTTTTTGTCATTTCCTGAAACTGTTCAACTCCGCTCCAAGGGTCTTGGATTTTACCCCGATCCAATATATGTGTGCATAGGGATGAAGAAAGCAAGCACACACACACACACACATATATATATATATATATATAAAAAACCAATAAGCACATGTAAGAATCTAGATAAATCTGTATAGATGCCCCTACGGGCCCATATCCTTCCCCAATGTTGTCCCGCCCGATGCGAGGTGCAAGTGGTCTAGCAAATGCGAAATATAAGTTCCTATTTCCGGCCACTGGGGGCCAGCAGGGCTTGGCTAGAACATGCTCTATGTATATAAATGTATGTAAATAAAACACATTTATATACTTTATCTTGTTTTCTCCCGAAGTACGGTATCTCCAAGTGCTCCGGCCCGGACGGAGCAGTAATGTTTTTTTTTTTCATTTCAAAGAAGGGTTTTGCCTCCATGTGGGCACGGGCAACTGTGGTGCCACATCTTTGGGCCAATCCGTTGCTCCTAGATTCAACATCCACTCGTATGGTGTTCCCAGCAGTTGTTCACGGATCAGTGCTTCCAGCTCTGCAGGGACAAATAAACTCAATGTCTTCTCTGTGTTGGCGTCTTCAACGTGATCTTGCCTTTCTTGACACTTAAAAGACTTCCCTCTGCTTAGTGTGGAAAGAGCAGGTTGAACACAAGCACACACATCACTTATCAGGATTGCAAAGCTGCAAGGCACAATTGTGAAGCCAATCTCCCGTGCGGCTTCGACTCCAGCAGTATACTTCCTGCGAGCACGTTCATATTGATGGATGAGATTAGCAAAAACCCCATCAGAAGATTCAAAAGCAGAAAGGTCCTTATGAGCACGTACTGCCAGCCTGTAGGATGAGACGTCTCGCGTTAGCTGGTTCTCGCGGAAGCTAGCCACCACAGTTCTGAAGCCTGCTTTGTATGCTGCCCCAAAAAATTCGTGGGGGCTTCGCAATGTGCTGTTGCGGCCCGTCAAGTGCTCTGGCTTCAAATGGGTCAAGGGCTCACCTCTGTCCATGCACTCTTGCAAGCTTTTCGAAGTCAAGGCAGGTTGCCCAAGGTTCCTGTTGAAGCTCTCCTTGCTGCCGTGGCAAA
Organism: Symbiodinium kawagutii; assembly: GCA_009767595.1. Classification (NCBI taxonomy): domain Eukaryota; class Dinophyceae; order Suessiales; family Symbiodiniaceae; genus Symbiodinium; species Symbiodinium kawagutii. The sequence goes on from VSDK01013900.1 coordinate 174,552, forward strand.
ATTTCAAGCCTGATGTGTTCGCCAAAGATTGCATGAAGGAACCAGTGCCACTGCGCCCGAATGACCACATGATAAGACCAGGGGGCACTTGTTTCCTACCGCGTTGCTCGGGGAACGGCTGAGCGCGCAAAGTGGCTACAGTTTCAGTGGCGTCCTCTCGTAGTGGAGCGGCACTGCGGCTATCCCCTTGATACATGGCACATTTATGAGTGGTAGCAAAATCTTCGCACTGTGACCAAGCAGGCAATATCACTAGCATCACAAATAAAAAGGTGGCCAACGTGACCGTGATGCAAATCAGAAAGCGTTTCGCTCCCATTGCGTGGAAAGAATGCTGTCGGGCGTTTGAGTTTGAATCTTGAGCCAAATGGGATGATTCGCTGAGCCAAAATGGTTCTGGTGATCAACACATGTCGTACATGTGTGAGAAGGGTATGGAAAGAAACTGCTCAATAAATAGATATATATATATATACATACATCATTATACATCTGCATATATCGAAATATACCCGCGGATACCTGCGGATAGATTCACATGGAAGTAGGGAATTACCATAATTGTACAGGGAAACCATTTCGGAAACCATTCTTTGAAAAAAAGTGGTTTTCAAGTCGCACATGAACCAATCACCTGATGACCGTACGAACCCGGGCGGTCCCGTTTACCCTCTGATTGATGCTGAAGATTCTCAGCAACAATGCCATAGTTTTCGTCCGATGATAAAGTTCTGCCATTGCATGGCTAAGGCCGATCAATAGTCCTGGTGAATAACAATAATCAAAGACTGGTTAACCATATTTGTGCCAAGGATCAAATTATTCTGATTAGTCATGATCATTGCGTGTTACAATGCTTGATGCAGGAACAGTGTCTGTTGGTGTCCGATGACTAGTGACTGTGGTGTTTGATGCTAAGCCTCCATAAATTCAGGAGTGTTCAAACACGACCAAGTGGATCTCGTGCAGCTCTGGATTCCTTGTGTTTGTCAAGCCATGTGCAAAGCTCATCCACTTCAGCTGGCAACAACCAACCTCAGTCTGCAACGAGAGCAACGTCGCCATTAGCTGAGCTTGACATGTTTCACTTCAAATGGGCACGGCCCAATATTCTTTTTCAGCAGCCAACAACATTTCCTAGAGAGAAGTATCCCTGCTGATGCACTCAATATGAGATATCAAAGACTATGCAAGACAAATTCATAGATCACTGAGACTCGACAAATCAATGAATACGTGGAGAAGTAGACATGGACAAATATGACACTTTAAGCGGTCATGAATCATGACGATTATGAGATGTCATGAGTATAGTCACGTAAAAACTGTAAAACAGATTAAACAAGTCAATTCATTTCTTCACTTTGCCACTGTTGAGATTGTGATTATCAACGGATCTCCGGAATGAAGGCCAAAGAATCACCATGTCAATTGAAGGCCCATTGGTTTCCACTTTGATAAATGATAGCTTTCTGATGCTTCCTGCTTTCAGTATGACGAACAAGACAGGAGACGAAATCAGCAAGTCATAGCAAGACTTTCCATGCGGAAAGTTTCGGCACACTTTCGACATCGATCAACCACTAGCTCCAATTTTTAGACCCATGAACCCCTGTAATACCCGAAAGAAGCCGTGCTCCAAGCTGAAGTCACTTTCAGTTTCACGTTCACATCCTGCGCCCTGCATGCCCTCAAGGGAACTCGGCGCAACCATCTCAATTGTTTAACTACTTTACATGGTGGAAAAAAATCATAAAAAATCCACCACCCCCGAAATGACAGGTGATACATACCATGGCAAGCTCTCAGGAGATCTTAGGGACAAGGAGAAACAAAAGAAAATGAATTCAGGTCAAAAATAGCCAAAATATCCACATCATCCGAATCGTAAGAAAGAAGAATTGTGGCAGGACAATTCAAAGGCAACATGGCATACTGCGTTGTTGTTTCCGGATGTGTTTGCGAAAATATCGTTCCGCAGCTTTCTGAACAGATTTCACCAAGACGTTGATCTGGAATTCCCTCCACCGGTTGGGGATGCAGTCTTGAGTAGCCAATTCACGGCGAATATTCTGTTCCACCGCATTAGTCACACCTGCAATTGGAAGTCAATGCGTCCAAGCCTATCCAATGCGGGAGATAGATCTACTGAAAATTGAATGTTGACATGATTTTCGTGCCAGGCAAAAAAGCTTCATCAACATAGACATCTCTATGACTTGATGCGGATCCCCAAGCTGTGAATGGATGACCCAGTTGGAATCAGTTGTTCCTTTAGGACCTGATCACGATCACCATCGCCCTCATCGTCTGATCACAACGGTAGCCTTGACACCAAAGACCCACAGCTCCGAGCGGCTCTTGGGCCAGAAGCGAAACTTCTCGGGCCACATCTTCCTCGGTATTGAAAGCGATTGGATATCAAGCCATTTTTTTATATTTTTTTCCTTATAAGGAGTTAAAGGATGTTAAAGGGCATATCCCACTCCTTCAAACCACCACTCTTCCTGTACCCACATTTGGATGCCACTTCTCAAGCCAAAGAGTGGTGGTGAATTTTGTCCCGGTAAATCCCGGCCTCCATTGAATGGCTACCCTGAAGGGCTCAACAGCTCTCCCAAGCACCAGCGAACTCCAAGGCTCTGCAGGAGGCGCAAGGCTAAGGCCATGTTGACTTTGTCCTTAGGCGCCGCAACGGCCAAGCCAACCGCAACACTTAGAACCGCGCGCGTGTTCTTCATGTCATTTCAATCTGTATGATAGGTGTGTAGATCTGATCAAAAAAAAGATATATATATATATAAATATATAAATGTAGAGTGAGTGAGACCTGTATGCCCCATTGGGCGGCCCAGTTCTTCCACGACTCGAACATTTCAAGTCTCGACTTGAAAAATCCATCTCGGCTTGAAAAGGTGCCAGCCTACGTCAGCATTTGGCAATTTAAGATGCTGAGCGTTATTGTACGCTTTGCCATGGATTCTCTGGCAACTTTTAGGGGATCAAGAGTGCATCTCTGCAGTTCAAGTTGTTCACAAAAAACAAATTAAATCCAAATCAAGTGAACAGTGGACAAACTGCGCACAACCGTGTGCAAATCTTGGAACGACTTGAAATATCGGTGGAACGACTCGAAATCACCGTGGACACCCCAACCTAAAAATGGTCAAAGGATGCTGGAATGTAGTTGAGATGGATTGAGACGCATAACAGCTGAGATTGGAAGTGATGCTGCACGGTGTCTTGAAACATGCCACTTAAATCCACTTGAGACATCTTAAGGTCCAAATTGCTTGAATTTGATGCTTATCTTTTTAAAAGTCATTCAAGCTGATTTGAAGGCTCGCTCTATCGACTTGATTATTTCAAGCTCTTGGATGCATCGTATCGTCATGTATGGTCATAGGATGGCATACCGTCCTTTTGCTTTTGTTGTTGAGTCGCAGTTGGTCCTCTTGAAAGCCGGTTCGAGACTTTAACCGGCGGCCGGATCCAAAGATGCGCAAAGTCAAAACACAAAGTGATCCGCAAATGATGCTTCTATCAATGAATGGTCAACCGCAATGTGGTCAACTCGTATGCTAGTGGCCCATACATGCCATAAATGATGCTGGCTCAATATGACTGCATGACTATCAAGACCATCTGGGCCTCCCGAAACACCAAAAACAATTAAAAACACACATCAGCTTTGATTCACAACTCACGGCGATGCGATGCCCCAATTCATGGACACGCTGTGACACACCTAGGTGGCTGGCTTTTCAGGTCACTCACTTTCGAGGGATCCAAAATTGACACTGGGAGGCGCGCAAAAAAAGTTGCAGAACTTCCAACCTGTCACGCAAGTCACCAGGAAGCATTCTCCTTTCTCGGGGGATTGTGTATCACCAACCTGTTACTCCAACTTCCTCGCCCAAACCGAGCTTGCAACAGGCTGCTTTAAGCTGGTCCCGCACCGAGCGTCACAAATGTATCCAATGCCCGGAAATCGATTCACCTGGGGTCTGTAGTCGCTTTGGTTCCGAAACTAATCTAGTTCCGAGAATGGTTGATTGATAACACCCAAAAATGTTGAATACTAATGAACCATGATTAAGAGTGGTTCAAAATCATTTTAGTATCTATATGTAATATGTAGCTTCAATACGGAGTTGCTCATGCTTTATCCTGTTTTACCCAGCTACAAAGCAGTTGGATGAAAACTGATTATGACCATAGCTTCTGCACCCTTTTTCGAACTAATCTGGCAAACATGACACATCAAAAGCATGTGATGTCCTAAAGTGAACTCACCACACAGCAATCCAACGATTTTTTTAAGCAACCCAAGCAATACGAAGCAAACCAAACTTGATGAGATATTCAATGATATTCACATTGACAACCCGTCTAGCATCAGTGCCCCAAACAAAAACATGGGTCTCCTGCTTGTCAAACTATAAAATGAGGTCATTATCTTAACCCGTGCATCATCGTAAATCATGAGTCCGGACCGACTAGATACCACAGTTGAAGCAACAAACTTTGATCAAGGCATCCATAGCCAAACAGGCCCGAACGAGGCCACAGCTCAAGGATTCCAGAAGCGGCACTCTCAACGAGTCTGGGTTAGGAAAGGCTTTGCCGTGATTGGAATTTTGTGCTGGTACCATGATTATCTGACTCTATCCCTTGCCCATTAATGCCTACAGTATTGGATGATATTGGATGTTTGTCTACTTATCGTTTGGACGTGCTTTTGCTTTTTTGGCTAGTGCTTCGTCTGCTTCTTTTGCTTCTACCAGAAGCGGAGCTTTGATTCATCAGGCTCTGGAGCTTCGCAAAGACCCCAAAAGAGATGCACAAAAACAACCTAAGGAAAGAGCTGCGCCAAAAACCTTGCGCAAAAATGCACATAAAATACGTGACCCATTCAAAAGAAGCAATTAAAAAGAACACAGAATAGATGAAGCCTTTTGGAGCCAACCAGCCAACAAATCAGCAATCGAACTAAAAAATGAGTCATGGCTGGCATTTTACTAGCAATAGGTGGTTGAGAATGGAAAAAAAGCATTTCGTTCATATTGAAATAGTTTCTAATTAGTTCACATATGGCAGTGGGTCAGTTCACCCTGTACCCGTGGTTCCCCTACCATAAACCAGCTTGTTTTCCCTATAGTTTTGTTGGGTATTTTCCCAAACATGGTTGACTAACTGCTTGACCCAGCTTGCCATATGCATCACTTGTTCGCTATCACATGTTCTCACCCTCATGGGGTGCCAAGTAACCCAGGCATCACTCGGCATTCGTGGAACCTTCTCGGCTGCCGCTGGATGATTCCAGCGCTGCAGTAGGCCCTGGCCGCTCCAAACGAAGAAGATCGGAGCCTCGTTCGGCACATGGCGCATGGTGTGGGCTGCGGGATGGAGCATAGTTGAGGTTTTTGATGGTTGGCTAATGTTTTTTTAGTGGTTTTTGATGGTTGGTAGTAATGTTGTGTGGGTGACAGGTGAGCAACGGTGAGATCAAATCCATCACTAAGCATTCATATCTGAGCATATTCTCCTGCATAAGATTTGACACGAATGGTCAACATGTCACCCAGCACCACTTCTTAAGGATGGTCAACCATGAAAATAAGTTCATTTAAATGAGACCATGTCAACCAGCACCTAACTCATGGTTCATGAAAGAAACCATTCGTTCTTTGATGAACCATGACGGACCGAGAGCATGTTCTCGCCAGGCGTGGCCACGGTCACCACCAGCTGGGTGCCAAAATCAGCCACCTAGCACTGGCCGCATCCAGATTCTTAGGTCGCTGGTCTTTACCATTTACAACCACCATGCAGCTTCATATTTCCAGGGTTATTTTCTCCACGAATTTCGAGCATTATATACCAACGGTATACCGGTATACCCATAATTTTCTGGGTCATTCTGCCCACATATGCTCATATTTTTTCCGCCCCAGTATCCCCATGATTTTCAATTGGTATAAGCATCCACCATCATCCCCACAGGTCATTGCACCTGGGTGTTGGAGGCATCCTCGATCCTTGATTCGCATGCTGCCCAGGGTGCTTCATGACAGGTCTCATGAATCGGGTTCCATGACCCACACGTGTTTCTCAAAACGGGGGGGGCAGCCCCAAATCATCCCATATCAGCCATTTGTAGCAATAACCCACAATAAGCCATCCATTTTTGGGGTCCCCAATTTGGAGAAATTCCCATATACATGGCACATACCAAGTTCCGTCCAGTTGTAGCCCTCCTGAAGCTCCACGAAAACTTCTCATCGGTATACCGGTATACACTCTCGTCAGCCCTTTCTAAAAAAAGGCATTGCTTCACCTTTCAAAACGTTTCATCCGCGGCATCAGCATCTTTCGGTTTCATTGGTGTTTTGGGTTCCCACAGCGAAAGGAAAGATGCTTTCTCATTAGTGTCTTCGGTTTCATTAGTGTTTATCTTTTCGATGGGCCTGCAGCGATTCCCAAGCAATGCAATCTCAGAGTCTGTTCCCATGAGGAGCCCTCATCACAGACAATATCCAGTAACGGCCGGCAGCCTCTCCTTTCGAGAGTGGCAAATGAGATATCATGCATATGGGGTCAACCCATACCCAAACATGACAGGTTGGCGGATACCCGCAAAAACATGCATGGTTTCATCAGCTTCATCATATTTCAGAATGGTTCGGATGTGTCAGCGTGGTTATTATGAAGATCGCACCAACCTTTGGTGCTTGTCAAAATGGGCGAGCTCAAACGAAATGGGGAACCTCTGAGTTTAAGATCTGCGTCCAACTATGGTTATCCAGACCAAATTGGCCAGGCTGAAGGGCTTGGGCCACTGTGCCAGTGCTGCTGCCTTCATCTGCTCCAATACCATCTCCAACTTCACCAGAATGATTAGTACGTCATCGACCATGTTGGATTTGTTGTTTCCACGTCCACCGCAAGGCAATATAGTCACCCCAAAATAGATAGAAAACTGAAATCCTTCATAAATAGTGGCAAAATCCATTTCTATCTATTTGGGGGCCACTATAAGGGTTTCCTTTTCTACAACTTATGTGCCCAATCAGCTAACCTGACTTAAAAGCATGATTTCCATGATAGACAAAAATATGGTGCAAGCCCCAACACAATATGACATAGAGCATCAACTCCATGTTCAATAACTATACGGTTCACGGCGTAGCATTTGATGGCCAATTATCGCAAGTCAATGGTCACTACACCATGATTCATGATAAGCACAGCCACAAAATTGCTCGAACGAACACTGATTTTGAATAGATGCTGTCATACCATGGCATTAGCGTGACCATCATATCGGCTGCTGTGCACCATGTTTGTTGATTAACAGTTACCCGGCGAATGTTCAATGCGCTCGTTGGTGGCTGCGCCCCCGCAGGCTCCGGGTCCTGAGACAGGCACTGATGTTCACACCAATCCTGAATTGCATGGAGGACTCGAGGAAACTTCAGAGACTCCAAAAGACTCATGGTGAAATTGCTTGACGTTCGAGGCTTGATGTTCCAAGCATAAACACGCTCAAACATGAGTGGGAGTCTCGCAAATGATTGGCCGAGCTCTGCGTGTTTGTCTTGAAGGATCGTGGGGTATGTTTCGTTTATGTTTCATGAAACACGTCACGGATTGAGGGGGTGTGTTTCGGGGTATGAAGGTATATATAGGTAAGTTGTGTCGAAGTGTCAAATTAAAAGGATATTAATTTTAGCCTAGCTATGGTTTTGTTCTATAACTTGTATATTTGAATGTAATGGTTCCCACTTTGAAAACGGCGCTCATTCTTGCATCATGCGCATTGGTCAGTGAACCTGGTAAAGACTTTTCAAGGAAGAAACCACAGAAAAGTGAGCCTGTTTACAACTCAGGAGCCTGAGAAAGGACAGGCTTGACCGCGGCGGATAAGTCAACATAGCATCCAACATGTAAATTTCATGGTTGATTTGCTATTGATCCCCTCAGCAGACAAGTCACGATGCTCGGCAGCCCCCCAACGTTGCAATCGAGGACGAACCGGACAGTGACATTCTGTTTGCAAAAAAAAATGTACCTCTGGGTACCTCATTACTTTATGAAACATTGAACCATAATGCGCGAGCGGCAAACGTATTCACATAGCAAAACCGCGTAGTTTCTCCAACAGTCAGTCGCCGGACCACATCAAAGACCAAAAGTTTGCGGCATATACCTTGATACCTTCGAGATCATTGTGTCCGACTTTCATCCATTATTACAAATATCTACAAAAGTTCACGATATAAGCTATAGGCTATACCCGTCAACTGTGTTCAAGTTATCTTGAAATTATTTACTTGAGCACGAACTTAACCTTCGGTAATTGAACTTATATGTATAGGCAATGGCTGTCTAACTTCAACGCAACACCTGAACATGTTTTGCACCAGTCGAATATACATTCTTTAATGCCAATCCAAATCGGGTTCGTCCAAAAATGAAATACCATGAAATACCCAAAGAAGGGCGCACAATGGTGCGCACAGCGGCATGCCAAAGGCAAAAGGAGCAGCTATGGACTATGACCCCCCTCCCGGAACCTTGGTCCTCCTAGCCGTAGACATCCATAGACTATGGCTATGCAAACGTTGCAAACCACTTCAGGCGTTTGCTTAAGACACATTTTCTGACACGATGGGCGCCAAGAACAGTTAAGACCCAGAAAGCATTCAAACACCAACATGCCACATGCCGGACCCCCGACAAAGCTAAGCAACCAATGAGACAACAAACAGGTGGGTTCATAAGATATCAAAACGATCAAAACTCAACCAAGAAAGCCAACAGCAACAATGACGACAATCAACAAACAACCAACCCACCATCACCACCAAAACAACAGCAGCAACAACAAAAACTACAACCAAGGCAACAACACCAACAAGGGAAACAACAACAACAACAGCAACAACAACAACAACATCAACAACATCAAAAACATCAACAACAACATCAACAACGACAGTATCAACATCAACAACGACAGTAACAACAACAGCTACTACTATTGCCACCACCACCACCACCATGACTATTATTGTTATTACTGCCACTAATACACTAATTACTACCGCTTCAGCTCAATCCAATCGGAAGCCAAGGATCTTTTTACCCTTCTTCCCCTTCTTCTTGGTAGTGGATTCGGTACCATCGGCTTCATTTCCATCAGCAGTTTCCAGTCGGGGTGATGCTGTATGTCCCTGGCGATGCTGCACCAAATGCCGAATCATCCATTGCATCCTTGGCTGAGTGGACATGGTCAGGCTTTAGCACCACCACCAAAAAAAATATACTGTATGTACCATGCAACGGTCAAAAAATGCATTCATGAATTTTGGGGAGAGGTGTGGTGGAAAAAACTATAATTGGATATTTAGAGGAACATTTCTCTCTCTCCATTGCCATCCCGAAGGTTCAGCGAAAGCTGAGGGCGAGCTTGTGGCCCAAAACAAACGGAGCCACGGCTAACAGAAAATTATATTCAAGCACTGTACACTCAACACATGAAATCGGAAAGAAAAGTGGAAAATGAGAGTCGCAAATGCCAGCAACCTGTACAGCAAGCACGGTGCTCCTCTCCCAAGACTTTAATTTTCAGATACACCGTCAAGCAGCATGGCTTCAAGTTGTCTTTTTCTGGACTCTCGACGAGCTTGTTTTAGTTGACCGGCGTCGCGATGGTCTAGGCTCACTGCTGGCACCAGCCCGGGTCCGAAAGAGCCATGGGAAGTCATGCTAGTGTCGTAGTTCTTCGGCTGATGGTGTTCTTTATGCAAATCGGCTGCCGCCACCGTGGGCTGACAAGAGCTGGAGCTGTCTCCATGACTTGGTTGGGGACATAGCTGCCTTTCTAGGTCGTTCAATATGGTTTCCTGTCTGCGCATCCTGGCGCCAGCCTCTTCCAGCTGTTTCCTTATATCGACGGTGAGTGCCTGGACCTGTTCCTGCACTGTCCTCCCGATCAGCTCACAAAGGGCTGAAGTGCTGGTAGTAGCAAGATCGAAATCTGTTTGAATTTCCACGTCACACGTGTCAGGGTTGGACTGAATAGGCCGAGCGAATGATTCACCGTGTGGATAAAGAGCCTCAAACAAGGATATGACTCGACCTCCGCTCACGCTGCACACTGAGGTTTCTCCTTGAGATGTAGCCAGAACATGCATCGCATTCAACAAGTGTCCAGCAACCTCAATATTGCCTAGACTGCGTGAATTTCTCCAAGCATAGCCAACACAAGAAATGAGTCGACGATCCATGATACAACAGGAACAAAGGAGTGCAACTAATTTGGATTGCCTGCAAGGCCTCGTAGCAAGTTGGCTTGAGCCAATTGGCGGCTTGAGCCAAAAGTAGCCGCAGTAAATGATTAAATGATATTTTTTTCGGCTGAACATACACTACAAGTACATCTCTTTACAGTGCGAATGCCCGATGTTTACCGGCTTGAGCTTTGAAAAATGGGACAACATAGTGAAATCAACATGACAATGTGCTTGAAATGGAGAGCGAGGATCATATTTAGATAGACCGGAAATGTCTGCATAGTAAAAGCAACGCTGGTTGCTGGGATCCGATTGGCCGAAGTGGTTTTGGTTGCCTAATGTTCATTTGCAGCTGTCTCAAATCATGGAGCATGTCGCATCACGATTGCATGCCGCAAGACTATATTATATCTGTTTTACCGGCTCCCCGCACATGTTTCAACAATCGATCTCTGGGACATAACATGGCACGTCTTTACAGTAGACTATACGGAGCCAAAAGTAACAATGGTTGCTATTTTGTAAAAACAAAATATATAGCAAGAACAGAATCAACGGGTGGCAGTATAAAATAAGAATAATGATAGTAAAAATAATGATAATATGACTAATAATAATCAAGCTCAAACAGAAATAAACATAAGCAATATCAATCATAATAACCGTCCAAAAAACAAAAACAATCAAAAACTGTTAGTAGTAGTGATGAAATAAATGCTAAAAAAATTGAAAAACATAACTCTAATGGCGATGGTTCTAAAAAATCAAAAAACTAAAAATACAAATGCTTGAAACACGCATATGATAAAAGTAAAAGTAACACAACTCTAATAAACAATTGGTGGTGGAAAAACATAGTAGTAGTGACAAACATTGACACAATTAAAAAAACTTTAATAATGATGGCTTCCCTATTCAAAGAAATTCAAGAAATGGATTGAACATGATCAGAATAATTAAAACAAGAATTGCAGTACTGTAGTGGAAGTGGCAAAAGCTGAAGTAGAATTAGTAGACTGGTGGTAGTGGTAGTAATAGTGGTAGTGGTAGTGGTAGTGGTAGTGGTAGTCGTAGCAGTAGCAGCAGCAGCAGTAGTAGTAGTCATAGTTGTAGTAGTCGTAGTAGTTGTAGTAGTAGTAGTAGTAGTAGGAGTAGCAGTAGTAGTAGTAGTAGTAGTAGTAGTAGTAGTAGTAGTAGTAGTAATAGTAGTAGTAGTAGTAGTAGTAGTAGTAGTAGTAGTAGTAATAGTAGTAGTAGTAGTAGTAGTAATACTAGTACTAGTACTAGTACTAGTAGTAGTGGTAAAGGTAATAGCCAAAGCAAAACATATTGTCTATTGTTGGTCAAAAGGTTGAAACATGATAAGACTAATAGCAGCAAGGATAACAGTAACAGTGGTAGCAACAGTAGTTGCAATACTAGCAATCAAAGTAATAGCACAGTAGTAGCAAGAATTACAACAATCATAATGGTAACAATGAACACTAGTAGGAAAAAGATATGAGAGTAGGAATGCAATGATACTTGAAGCAATGGTTATGGTAGGAATAGTAACGCCATTGAAAGCACGGAAACCAGTGTCAGTAATCCCAGTATTCAAATCAGCAATACGAAAAAAACACATTCAATATGGCAACAAGAAAAATAATGGTAATCAAGTTCTTAAAACCCCAGGAGCAAAAAAACTAAGAACAATAATAACTTAATAGTGATGTAATCAAAATCAATGGAAGTAGTAAATGTTGTTGAAATCATGTTCTCACACTAGCAAGCCAGAGCAATAACAAAACATAGTAAACAAGAACAACAAATCATAGAGCAAATGGCAATAGTAATGACGACAAAAAAAGGACCAATATCAATGCCCAAAAATCGCAGTACTAGTATACCACATGGGTATTGATTTAACACTATATAGTGATGAAAATCAACAAAAAGTAAAAACAAAGTATGCAAACAATGGTACTAATAGTGCAAACAACACTGGCTAATAACAAGAATAAAAGTATTAGCAAAAGTCAACAAGTAGTAATAGTGGCACTGGATATTACGATAGTGGCAAAAGTAAATAACAAACATGATAATGAAAAGTGGTAATAATTGCAGTGCTGATTAACAACATGTTCTTTCTTATCACAAATGCAAATAATAGCAATTAACGGCAACACAAACAAATAGTACTGATGATATTAGTGGCTATCTGAATAGCAAAATAAGAAAACAACCATTCAATATCAAAAAACAATCATGGAACAAAATTACCATGAAGTGATAATAACCGAGACAACACAAATAAACATATATATATATAAATCCGCAACCATCATTGATGGGCTGACTGCATACCCATTGTTAAACATCCTTATCAAGAAGATTCAAGAAGTTTGTCAATCATCATTGAGTGTTCACCACTTTCAAACTTATAATGACCATAATTGCGCATCCTAAGAAACAACTTATTAACCAACATTATCCATCATTGACGATTTCATTAGCCATGCATATCCATCATCATCATCATCATCATCATCATCATCATCATCATCATCATCATCATCATCGATTAAACCAGCTGTTTCACTATGGCTAAACATCATCAGCCGAGCTGCGGATCGCTGGGCTGTGCATTTCTCAGACCTGTGACCATGTCCTTGGGCCGCGTGACGCCCAGGAACTCACAAGAACCCATGAGTTAAGCAACATGAGTCAACCGCTATGCAGCCAAGATTAGCGGTACGGACAAGCATTATTAGCCAAGACTAGCCAGCATTAGACATCATCAAATTTGCCTGATCTCACAAGTGAACAATGGCTCAAGAAATAGGCAATATCATCATTGTCATCATGCAATCCTTGGCCCAAATCTTTATCAGCTCTCAATCAAGGCTTTTTAGTTCACAATGGATGTTGATTTGGAGGCGTGCCGTGTGAGTTAGAGGCCGTAGGGCAACCAAAGCGATCAAGCAGTACTCAGGAAACGTCAATAAACCACTGAAGTCTCCTGACCACCTGAAAGAATTTGCTTAGCTTGCTCACCTCCATGACCAGACAAAATCACCAACAGCTCATGGTGCGAGGCCGTGAGTTGAGGAGACTCAACCAACAGAGCCTGCCACGTAGGAATGTAAATGTCAATCATGTCGCGCATGGTTGCAAATAAGAATGCTGAATGGCAGAGTGCTCACAAAGAGTCAATCCATTCACAGTCCAATTTGCCATCTGGGCGTAATCAATGCAGAATCTTGCTCTCAAGTTTACACTGTCACGGCTCCACTCTCTCTCATTTCAACCGCACATGTGCATCATAAGATGATCTTTGAAGCACAGCCATAGGAACAGCCATAGCAACGCTCCCAGGCATCTCTCCGTTGATCTTGCCCCGGACTCTGAAAAGGCACGGTTAGGACGGCATCCAGGCCGTTCTCGCAGAAGTAAGGCTCCCAAGGTGCAGCCTCAGCGCCAGCCACCTGAGTGCGTTGAGTGACCCCAGTGGACTCCAAATGAAGCGATGGCGATCAACAGGGCCCTGATACTGATGAACTTAAGGTTCGATAATGTTCAATATCGATGCTGAGCCTACGGATGCCAAGGGCATTTCAGGGCTAAGGATGAAAACAGAAGGAAACTGGGAAACTAGAGAACAAGCGTGGTAAACGCAGAACCAGGAATTTTCACAAAAAAGTCTCACTAGAGCAAAAAAGGAAGCACGCGTCACACCGCCCGGGCACGCAAAAACTCTGTTGGAGAAAAAAAACTTGCCGAGCTGGCAAGGAGAGGCGAGGGGCAGAAGTAGGAAACCAAGACTAAGAGACAAAGGCCGGCGAGCACGCACAAAAACATATCACAAGCTGAAAGCCCTTCGCAATGTCCAAAGCCTTTATTGGAAAATCTCTTGTGGTGACAGGGGTACAAGTACCAACCAACCAACCGGGTTCCATATGCTTATACTAACCGGCAATCAAAAACAACGAGGAAAAGACTTTGTGGAGGCGCCGTGTCCTGACGCTTCTGAAAATGCCATTTTGCCTTTTTCATGTACCAGTACGTTGGACATGCTGTATGTTACTTTGAGACCTGCTGCCCCCGGATCTCAGTCTCATCTGCTTTGCTTTGCAATCATAGTCCGATTCAAACAGGAACAAGTAGCAAGAAATGGAATCTCGTAGAGATTGATACGGTTTTGAAACTACTTGCCACTGGGCAAAAGGAACAAACCTAGTTACTTCAATGACAAGTGTCATGGGGTCAGGAAACTTGGTTTGTATCAGCTTTCATTTACTAATTGCTAATGCACATATTTTAATGCTGCACAACTTCTCACAATTTACCTGGACGAATGCAAATCACAGTGAACTCACTTGGTCGGTCGCTAATCAAATTACCGAAGCTGAGGTAAGATTTAAAAAACTTTTATGTAACTTAGTGGTTTCACAGCAGTTGGTGGTTTCATTATGCCTGTCTTCACTGCTGTGTTTGATCATCATCGGTGACCATTCAGCAATACCTAGGTTTTGTGGTTGTTGACAGTTGCAACTTGATCCTGAAGAATCTTACCACCATCAACACCACCTTGGTCAGCGACTTCAAAATCTATGGCTGGATGAACATGATACCACTTGGCAATGCCCAAGACTTTAAACCTTAGACCCTGAACTATATGGCATAGGATTGGGCAGCATGGATGGTGTTTAGCTAGGCAAAATGGGTGGCGACCAGAACCATTCCCTGTGCCTAGGTGTTCCCAGAACACCTAGGGACAGGCAATGGTGTTTACTCACCAAACACCCACTACCAGACCGGATGCTAACAACATACAAAACTTGCGTGGATGGACCCCTAGCTTTGGTACAATTGCCTGTGCCTAGGTGTTCTGGGAACACCTAGGCACAGGGAATGGTTCTGGTCGCCAACCATTTTGCCTAGCTAAACACCATCCATGCTGCCCAATCTTATGCCATATAGTTCAGGGTCTAAGGTTTAAAGTCTTGGACGTTGCCAAGTGATATCATGTTCATCCAGCCATAGATTTTGAAGTCGCTGACCAAGGTGGTGTTGATGGTGGTAAGATTCTTCAGGATCAAGTTGCAACTGTCAACAACCACAAAACCTAGGTATTGCTGAATGGTCACCGATGATGATCAAACACAGCAGCGAAGACAGGCATAATGAAACCACCAACTGCTGTGAAACCACTAAGTTACATGAAAGTTCTTTATTTCAGCCATGCACATGACTGGTTATTAACATTTCTCGAGGGCTACATTCCCCAGTATTGTGCGCTATGCCATGGGTTTTGAACCATGATACGTCCTTTTACCCCATCAATGGTTGATCAAAGTCAATGATATTATATGACCACTATTGACCGACCGCTCTGATGACCATGATTGACCACCACTATATATATATATAAATATATTATCTATCTTCAAGATAGGTGTTATGCAACCTTTGGCTTGTAGTGAATTGTGAGGTACGGGGGGGGGTGCGTATGGTTGGTACGATGGTTGGGTACGACCAGTACGTGTACTGGGTACGCTAGGTACATCCTTCAGGTACAACCTACCAACATCCTTGGTACGGCGTACCGCTGATTGTACCAACCCATCGTACCCCCCC
>VSDK01013900.1:194786-214786 GCA_009767595.1 Symbiodinium kawagutii
CGCTCTGAGAACCGCCCTCGCTGGGCTACAGGCCACAAACAACCCAGCAAAAATTCCACAGGTGAAGCCGCACTGCGCCTTCAACACCTCTTCAGCTGATTGCAGCTGTGAAATCTCCGCCTGCGGTGGTGAGCCCCACCAAACACTAGTGGTGGCCCTACGCACTACAAACATGCAAATGACTTTAAGACATATAATGTTTACATACAATATCAAAAAGTATGTAATATCATATTTTTCGCTGGAGCGTCCAACAGCTTGCCCTCTACACTCATGGAGCTGTGGCAAATGGCAAAAACACCACGCAACTACTTGATAACCACACCTGAAAATGCATAAAAGCACTGCCATAGCCACATGAAAAAGCACAAACATGGAATATGATATAGGATATCATCAATTATCAAAAATCACTGCCCCTCTGGATTGAAACTCTCGTTCAATAAACCTTTTCAGCTTGATTATCGACCACGGGCAACGAGGTTTTGAGACTGATATTGCAGGAACTGAAAACGTTTCAGGTTTTCAAGACTCAAATAGTTTTACCAACTATTCAACTGAGTAAAACTGTTTTTGCTCCCGCATGCTGCAGGTCATCTTGTCAATTGTGGTTGCAGTTTTGCGTCAGGACTGTTGCCATCACAAAACATAGAACACACTTATCGGCTGTTTGTTTTGTAGGCAAAACTTTGGCATTTCTACAAGGCGAAACAAGTTGCAGCAAATTGGACGCCATGACACGATGCATTGTAAGCATCTGTGCGTGTTCTTGCTGAAAGCGGTTTCCTAGCCGGCTTGTGCCGCACTCAAGTCCAAAGTATTGGAGCGAGTTGGCGAGTTCTTTGAATTTCGGGGTACGGACAAAATGGACCACGGCATCCATTGTACAATGGGACACCTAGTTTCTGCGTAATGGCGGTGCTTTGCCACTGGTTCCCCATGGTTCCTCCATGACTCCCCACAAACTGGTAGCTTCGTTTTGAAAACATGTGGTCAAGAATCGTTGCACCTGCCTCATTTTCTAAGACATGAGTCTGAAGAACATGGCAACTTTGTAGGGGGGTCGAGCCCTCCCTGTCTGCAGTGCAACTCGAACAGGGATATAAATGATCTGACCATTATTCTTCCTCCACACCTATTTTGCCACGGGTCAAGGTCCAAACGTCCGGTAGCTGTCTGCCCTTCTTAGAAAGTCTCAAGTAGGGGCGCGTGACAGTCTAGGAAGTCCTTCACTGGAGTGCCAGCACTCTGCAATGACGATGCCAAACCAGCGGCGCTTGAAATGTGAGAAAGCAGGCACCCTGGAAGACAGTGCGCTCAGGAGGTGTTACTTACCAAACAGAACTGAACTCGTTGGCTGCACGTTTCATCTACACAATTCATTGAGCCAAGTTCCACGGGCCCAGTTCGGAGGCCTCTGTTCACTGTGATGATCGACACCGTTGGTGACATCATGTGTCACTATACTGCTCTTTCACAGACTCCTACAATCACGTTGCTGCTGGTATCACCTGCCACTGTACCATTGATGATTCCCAGCCTAACCATTGATCAATCATGACTCGGCCATGGTCAACGATAATTAGTCACCGCCCAGTACCAGTATCATCAACCCTCGAAAGCAACCATTAGAATCCATTCGCCAATTATCAGCCAGTAAACTATCGTGATTATCAACCCTTACAGCCATTAGCCGATTATATACTAGGCCATAAAATCCATGAAATTGAATCTCGCTGAGCATTTTCAATCACCAAATCCTAACTCAGCCGTTGAACCTCATGAAATTCCAGGAGCATTGAAACCATGGCATCGAACCGCGGAAACGCGGGAAAGGATCGGTGCCTTGGTCTCCACCTCCTGGCTGATGCTGTGCACGTGCTCCTCGAGGCGTCGGACAAGGGTGGCCTGCCGCAGCGCGGTGGCCAAGGGCGCCAAGGGCACGGACTGAGGTGCCAGTGACCCCAGGATGGCTTGCCAAGGGTCACCATTGGTTAATCACTAAGGTTCAATCAGTTGAGTCCATGAATTGTTTAGGGTTGACCATTGGTATAGAGAAATTGATCAAGACGGAGAATAATGGTTGATAATATTGCTTGATACTAATGGTTGATACTAATGATGGTGAACAATTGTTGATTCATGGAAGTGGTTCATGATGATTTATGATGACTAGAATCAGCGGTTGATAATGCTGGATGAATGGTTGATTGATGGTGGTCATGATAATCACCAAAGTCTTGACAATAAATCACTGTGGTCAGAACATGTTAATTTTCCTTCATATTGTTGGTAATCATGGCTTGCAATTGCAAGTGGCTGATAATCCAAGTAGTTGTTCCTAGTGATTGACTGTTGGAGAATTTTATCAGCAACGATGAACACATAAATAATCATCAATAGGATGCTCACTCACCACGAGGGAAAACAAGTTTACACACATGATAATAATGTTCCACATTAGTCCATGGGTTGGTCAGCAGTGATGATCAATGATGGTTAAGTTCTTTACTCAATGGCTACGGATTTCATTAACAACGGTTCTCGGCAACAAAACGAAGAATAGGTACTAACTATAGATGTATGACACAAATGCGGTGGTTTGCACAGGTACCCTGGTGGTAAAGTGCTAAAGCCTATAGCCCTATAGCTAAGAATGGTAATCATAGACACTGGTGGTTTACCCTGGTGGTGAAGCCTGAAAGTCAACCCACCAATGCTGGCTTATTCTTGTCAATCAACTGGTCTCAGAGTGCGCACCCGACCAGTTGGCTGGGCTGCTTTTCTTCATTGTCATGGTGCGATTTGGAAAATTATGTGGCCAAATCTCCTTACATATCTTTACACATACTGTATATATTTCGAACAGTGCAAATAAATACATGTATATGTTACAGACATGATTTCATCCGATTGAAATCGATTTTCATTTATCTAGTTCAAACTATGTATATATGGTTTGTTCTACGCTGCTCTTGATGTTTCTGCTGTACTATGTATCCATCTGTCGATTTATCTATCATTATCTATCTATCTCCCTACGCACAATGATTATAGATTGAACATCGATGGTGGTATAAGATTCAGCACTGGTTGGATGCCACTGTCTGCATCAATGGTGGGTTCATCATCCATAACCGAACCATGCTAAATGATCCAGCTCTTCAAGGGGCCATGACGTCGCAGTTTCGGGGAAAACACAACGGATCAAAAATGACGGTGCAATGCCAAACGACAGCGAACCAATTCACAAGAGAACGCAATCACCCACCATCTGCCCAAACAAAAAAAATTGCGCTTTTTCGGGGCGTCTGAGAGGATGATAATCAATGACCAACAGTTGGCATACCATATCGATCCATATCGCACCACTTATATGCCATTCTCTCGGAGGCTTGTGTATCAACATTGTGCCCTTTTGACCACAATGTGGTCCCTGAACAAAATTGAGCATCATCCAATATGTAACGACCCAAACGATGGACCAACAACCAGCCTTTTTTGTTGCTCAAAGTGACCGTGCTGCGCCTTTGGCTCCCACCCAAATATGGTCAGTTTGGGGTTGCACAACCATTCAGCAATGTCATAAAGCCAGGCTGCTGATGATGGTCAATGTTGTCAACGGTGGTTGGGAATGTCTGATTACAGTTTGCGCTAGTGGAATTGAACTGATTCAAGTTGTAAACATTAGATTTAAGTGCCATCAATGTGGTAGATATAGTCAATTTCACCGGTTGATTTCGCTAAAGGTCCGTTCATCAAGAAAGAAATCCGTTCAAGTCTGACATAAGGTGTTGAGGAATCGGTCGGTGGCTTGGAGGCCCACACTTTCTGCATCCCAAGAACTCAGCCCTTCTCATCCGATGCACTTTAAACAGTTGTCGAATTTCCATCCAAGGTAAGCCTTCCAATAGAAAAGGAACGAGCTTAAAAAAACACATCAACAAACACTCCAATGTTAAAAGGATGCACATAATATTCATACTAAATCCAAGGGTACAGAAAGAAGCGTTGGTGGCTTCGGGAAAAGCGTGTTTTGTTTGCGGATAAATGTCTATGCAGAAGGTGTATCTAGTATAAAAACGAAGAATTCATCAAAATAATCTGCAGATTTTTTGAGTCTGCGTGTGCCAAAATGCTCTGGAAACTGAAATGCTGCGCAGCTGGGATTTTCCAGGTAGGTCCATTGCAATGTGGTTGCGAATCAAATTGATTTTATCTACTTGTCTTTCTTTAGGCATTGGACTTCCGATCTACCAAATGCAAAAACACACATTGACAATACTGATTTTGATTGCACAGCAAAAAATGTAGTGGTCTATCTCACGTTTGCTGATACAATCTTATTCAGGAACTTTCCTCAACTGCAAGGACCCACAGCTTCTCACAGCGCTCAGCAACCAACCCTGAGCCCAGTATTGACAGTGCCAAGATTTACCGTTGCTACTAGCCATGGTGTAACCATTTTTTCCCCACCTGTCAGGTGAGAGTTGTTAGATCTTATCAGAGTTGTCTCCTTCTCCTCCTCCTTCTCCTTCTCCTTCTTCTCCTTCTCCTCGTCGTCCTCCTCAACCACGACCATGCTCGACTAGTGGTCGCTGCCGGACCTCAACCACGACCATGCACGACTAGTGGTCGCTGCCGGACCTCAGCCACGACCATGCACGACTAGTGGTCGCTGCCGGACCTCAGCCACGACCATGCACGACTAGTGGTCGCTGCCGGACCTCAACCACGACCATGTTCGACTAGTGGTCGCTGCCGGACCTCAACCGCGAGGAAAGAACGTCAGAAAGAATGTCAGAAGAAATGTCAGGAAGAATGTCAGAAAGAATGTCAGAAGAAATGTCAGGAAGAATGTCAGAAAGAATGTCAGAAGAAATGTCAGGAAGAATGTCAGAAAGAATGTCAGAAGAAATGTCAGGAAGAATGTCAGAAAGAATGTCAGAAGAAATGTCAGAAAAAATGCCAGAAAGAATGTCAAAAGAAATGTGAGGATAGAATGTCAGAAGACATGTCAGAAAGAATGTCAGAAGATATGTCAGAGAGAATGTCAAAAGATATGTCAGAAAGAATGTCAGAAGAGATATCCGAAAGAATGTCAGGGAGAATGTCAGAGAGAATGCCAGAAGATATGTCAGATAGAATGTCAAAAGATATGCCAAAAAGAATGTCAGAGAGAATGTCAGAAGAGATGTGAGGATAGAATGTCAGAAGAGATGTCAGAAAGAATGTCAAAAGATATGCCAGAAAGAATGTCAGAGAGAATGTCAAAAGATATGCCAGAAAGAATGTCAGAGAGAATGGCAGAAGATATGTCAGAGAGAATGTCAAAAGATATGCCAGAAAGAATGTCAGAGAGAATGGCAGAAGATATGTCAGAAAGAATGTCAGAACAGATGTCAGAAAGAATGTCAAAAGATATGCCAGAAAGAATGTCAGAGAGAATGTCAAAAGATATGCCAGAAAGAATGTCAGAGAGAATGGCAGAAGATATGTCAGAAAGAATGTCAGAGAGAATGTCAAAAGATATGCCAGGGAGAATGTCAGAGAGAATGTCAAAAGAAATGCGAGGATAGAATGTCAAAAGAAATGTCAGAAAGAATGCCAGAAAGAATGTCAGAAGAGATGTCAAAAAGAATGTCAGCAAATATGCCAGAAAGAATGTCCGACTAGAAAGTTGTCAGAAAGAACGTCAGAAGATGTGCCAGAAAGGATGTCAGAAAGAATGTCAAAAGGTATGCCAGAGAGAATGTCAGAAGATATGTCAGAAAGAATGTCAGAAGATATGTCGGAGAGAATGTCAGAAAGAATGTCATTCTAAATGTCGGAGAGAATGTCAGACAAAAGTGGAGTCAACAAGCGGTGTTGAAATCACATGGTGGGGATCACTTGAAGTAAAGTAATTCTATGAATGATTGACCAACCACAAGCCATATCTGCTCAGCACCTCGGCTTTCCTTTCTATAGCCTGGACGGCCTGCAGCTGATGGAGCAGCGACAATGACCACCAAAAACAACCGGTGCAAAGTATGACTTCAATGAAAGTTGAACAAACACCATGATGAACCCACTATAAACCCCACTATACACAAGCTTAGTCCAGCAACCGTTTAAGAACCGTTAAGCAATCACTATGAAGCCTATTCTCACTCCCGTCAAGCCTGCTGTGCCACTGATTTTCTGAGTTGGTCAACTGCAAGCAAAACAACTAACAACTGGCTTTGGGTGACATCTGTTCAACTTGCGCCATTCTCATTGGTTGGTTTGATTCATCTTGATTTGCTTCTTGATGCCAGAAATTTGTTACTTGCAGAAAGCAATTGATAAAGCAGGGTGGTCGCAGCATGACAATGACTCTAGCTGATGCTTCGACTTCCTTGGAAGCAACCAGCAAGTAGAATAACAAGCCAACCACTAGCTGGCTTTGTATTACATCATTCCGTGAGTCCTTGTAATATTTTCTCTCATCTTTCTGTACCACCAATTCTGGCTATCACCAAGAAAAAGCCACAAAACTTGCTAATCTACTATACTTTCACTGCCTCCCGTTTGTGGATGAGGGCGCGCATTTATGTGGGGGCCATTGACCAATCCAGCAACGAGAGTTCATAGATCCAAAGAGGCCAACCACCAGCCGAGATCAACACGAACTGAGCTCTGTCAACAAAACAGTGCGATCAATTTATAGTGGTTGGTTGGATGGTTGGTTGGTAGGTTTCAGACATTTTCAGACTGTCAACATCCATCAACTGGTTGGTTGATAACAATTCGAAGTTTCTGGATTCAGGACCGCTATAGTCAAACTACAGGTTCACAACGCTTCACAGCCACTCGTCATCCAGGGTTTCCCACCGTTTTTGGTTGTGGAAACTCAGCCGCTATCGACCAATTAGTGACCATTTATACTTTTTGATCAAGCATTAACCTGGCGGTTTCTCAAAATAGGGGTGTACGCTCCCTAAAGATCCAACATTCACAATTTGTGGTCATGAGCGAACCATTCCCGATTTCGACAAACACCCAAATTGGCAGCGGTATATTATGATTCCTGAAATTCGGTAACATTCACCGCTCACCATTGCTCAACAAAACAATGTAGAGTAGCACTAATCATTGCAACATAACGGTACTCCAAGCGGGGGCCCGGCCCTCAGCCTTAGCCAGACGCTCCTCCAGATTCTCCACGTGGGCCGCTACAGCGACGCCGGCAAGCTGAGTCCCTGGGGTGCTGCATGAGCACACTCGAAAACGAGTTCTAAAAACGGTAGATAGAAATAGATAGATAGATAGATAGATAGATAGATAGATAGATAGATAGATAGATAGATTGATTGATTGATTGATTGATTGAATTAGATTGGTAGGTAGGTAGGTAGACAGATTGTGCGGTAGATAAATGAATGGATAGATGAATAGTTAGATAGATAGATAGCTAAATAGGTTTAGACGAATGGATAGTCAGATAGATAAATAGTTAGATAGATAGGTTGATAGATAGATGGGTGGATAGATTGATAGGTAGAAAAATAGTTATTTACAGAGTCACAGGTACGAAGATGAATAGAAAGATAATTCAATAGATAGAGAGTTGGGTAAAGAAAAAGAGAGACTATGCACTACAGAAACAAAAATAGGTAAATACTAAATAACGAAAACACACAGATAGATAAATAGATAGATAGATAGAAAGAAAGATAGCTATATAGATAGATAGATGGATAGATAACTAATTAAATACATAGATAGATCGATAGATAGATAGCTTGATAGGAATAGATAAATAGAACAAATCGATAGACCCATGGACAAATAGAAACATAGACAGGTAGGCAAGAACATAAAACAATGGATACACACATAGCTAGATGCATAGATAGAGAAAAGGGACCGCCCGTGGATAAAATAAATAGCGACTAATAAAGAGATAATGAATGATAATTTTCGACATGAAACAACGGTCACATAGGACAATCAACGAAAAAGGCAAATAGGCAAATGACCAAATGCAAAAACACATGGACAAATAGGTGAAAAATGTCAGAATATCAGGTAGGCAGGTGGGTTATATTTCAAAACAAATATATAACCAGCAAAGCCATCCAATCAATTCATAGACCAAATGATAGAACAGGAGCACCGGAGGGGAGCATCCACCAGCCCCAAGAAGGTTCTCACTAGTCAGCACTACTGCAACCGTTTGTTGATGGAGAACCGAAGATTCGCTGATTGCTCATTCCGTTGCATTTGCAAAATCAAAACACCCATTAAAAAACAGTATTCATGTAATATAAATATACATATATCAATGCTGAATTAGCAATAAATTCCACAAAAACGATTTTTAAGAACATATTAGCCAAAACAGTCTTTCCAAACATGTGTTCACTATTCAGAGTACTGCTGCCATATAATTCTTGAAAAACAAGCCGATTAATGTTGCTTACCTGATCATTCATCAACTTACAATTGTACAAACCATGGGTTGGGAAAAGCATTATTCAGCACCCTATCAATCGACATGCGAGATTACGAGGCGATATGGGATCACCAAATCAAATGGTAGACCCATGAATTAAACATAATGAAACCACATTAATTGGCTAATCCTCGAAAGTACATCACCTTTTTTATGACTGGACTGATGATGGCTTTATGAACTGCTGCACCTTCCATCGATCCACACCCCACGTCGCATCGCCTAGGGCATCGATTTTCTGCACCGTGGACTGCATGAACCTCGCCGTGTAGCGCTGATCCACGCTGTTGGATTCACCCGGCATTCAGCGTGGAAACTCGCCATCAACAAGTCAGCCGGGGAGTTGGCGTTGCCCTACTTGATCCTGGCATCCTATCTGGAGCCATTGAACCGCTTACTTTTCTTAGAGTCTTGGAGCCTTGGCGTGAGGGAAATCAACTGTACATTGGGAATAGGTGCAGGGAACACTGAAGCCTATGATACCACCAACCGCAACTTGATATCTTTAAAATCAAACTCAGATAATTGTATGAAAAGCTGTGCCGAAATCGGTGGAAACCACAAATCAGGCCAACTATTTTCATAAGCAAGCAAAGCAAAACCAAATTTGCTTCCAATTGGCCATTCTGGAAAATTCTCTGGCTCAGTTGATCACAAAATGGTGGGACTGTTCCAAGATCAACAGGAAGAATGTTATCAAATTTTTGTTATTCACTGATACATGATATAATATAGATATATAAAGTCTGTTTATGCCCGTACGGTAAGTCGGCATCCAAGATCGTACACATGTGGGATGTCTACGAATGCCGAAAATGAGTCGTGATAAACTGACCAGTAAGGTTTGTGGCTAATTTCTCCAATTCATACATTTTCTTACTGGTTAAAAGATCTAATTATAAAGTTTATCCAGTTGAATTCTCATGTCTGTTGGCTGAGTCTTTCCACAGAGACCGCGACGCCAGCAGTTCATGCAACATGGTAGCTGGGCACGTGGCTGGGACAGTGATGATGTCCATGGTGATAATGAAGGGGAATGGCCTATAACTTGGCAAATCCAACTGGCTCATAACCCAACAAACCTGATGGTCTACTTTCAACGATTAGATTCATATACATTTAAATAGAGATATGTAATTGAAACAATCTGAACTAAATGCAATGAACAAATGGTTTACCAACAAATCTAACCAGTAAGCACTCGAGCAAGCACTGGCAACATGCCGAGAGGCTCTTGGGAATCACGATCCAACCTCAGTCCAACACTGGAAATCGTGGGATTGAAGGGTGTTGCGACAGGTGGAAACAAGTAGGGAACCAACCAGATTGAAATTGGGCTTGTTTGAGCCATTGTGAACACTCATTGGGTTGGGGTCATCCATTCATGACCAATCATTGATCATTGTTATCAGTCATCGTTGCGAATGGTGATGCAAGCCCCTGTCAATCAGCCTGGGCATGGTCATAACATATTGTCCAATTCTGATCATGCCTGAATATGGATGAATATACGCTTCATACTTCTTCAATCTTCTTCATTTGTTTTGCAGAACCGATCCTCCCTCCTAAGGAAATCGCAATTACACCTGCAACACCGTGTAGAAACAATTGTATAACGTAAATCTAAACTGGTGTAAAGACGCTTTCAAACGCATACGCGTATATTGCACATACCAAAATAGACGCGTACACGGAGCACATGTAAAGCAAATATCATACATCTGTGTGCATATGGCACGTCGAAGCGCATGGTCGAAGCGCATGCACGCATGCGCAGAAGCAATCGCTAATATCGTATGATCGTATGACAATTACGCATGGATGCATCGTAAAACTGTCAGAATCAAGCCGCTCATCCTCCGCAAATCATGCATTTTTGCGGTGCGAGTTCAATGCATTGCATTGTACAGGTAGTGGTCAACATTCAACGCGTGCATCCTCCCTAAAAAAGGGAAGAAACGAATTTTCGGACCGAAGCATGCGAAGCTGGAATGCATGACCATGGCTGCACTGGTCGCTGGGCCTGCAGCCAACAGCTTTCACTCCAAAGGTAATCAGTATCAAAGCCAAACAACAAACAGAACAAAAGATAACAAAACACAACACATGACAGATCCTGTACACATATGTACACATGACATGAGATCACATGAGATCACATGAGATCACATGAGCACCAAGCATGAAAATTCCACCCAAACCCGCTTGCACCAACTTGCACCTTGAGATAATCAAAGCCCCCGCACCTTTCCGCGGGCACTACATGCACCACCTTTCAGCCGCCGTCCCGTTGTGACTGGCGACTGGTCGATCTTCTGAGCCATGCCATGGCCCAAGTTGTTCATCTGCTGCTTCAGCCTCAGGTGATCGCCGGTGGATGGAAGAGATATGTTGAGATGTTGGATCGCAAATGAAATCAGTGGCACAAAGCTGCCAAACTGTGGGTTGACACTTGATTGTTGATACTGCATTGATGGTTGATAATGGGTTGATGGCTGATAAACTGACAATTGGGTGGTGGTTGATAATGGGTTCATCGAGACCAGCGACATTCTCCCAGGGCGTCCTTTCGTTGACAGGATGTCCAATCCACTGTTGATGGGTCACGTCATTTGCCGCTTGCCCTCCTGCTACAGTTTTTCTCCTTCTATCGGTCAAAACTATGCCCGCTTCTCTGTTCTTGTCAGCAGCCTTGAATTGTTCCACTATTAGTCATACACTTCTGCAGTGTGTGCATCAATGCATGAAAACAATCGACTGTTTCAAGATGACCATGTCACAAGCATCAACGAAAAGCAGCACACCAAGGGCAAAACAACATAAAATAACAACACTGTAAGACTTTTAAAATACTCTGGGGCAATTCTGCAGCAACACAATCAACGCAATTCAGTTGGGAAATCTATCGTTGGCTACATGCCTTCGTTTCAAGACCTGACACTGCATCACAACCTGCCATCAGCGCTTTGTCCCACAGGACTTCAGCACGTGATGCCTCTATATGCCATCTCCCACAAAGTATCCAAAACCACTCCCCCATATCGTGATTTTTCGAAGAATTCCGGAGATATCAAGCTACGGAAACCCCAATTCCTTTCGAATGCAGCAGCTCCGCAAACTCTTCAAACTCCGTGTCTTGAGCTCCGCCTCGTTACCTCCAGACTCTGGAGTTTTTAAACCCCTTCTGAGCCATGGGTTTTGGTGCAGTGGGGAAGGGCCAATCCACGGGCTACGCAGCCACCGGCTGAAAATTCCTGGGCCCGGTCTCAAACACCATCAGCCAGCAATTGGAAAAGTTAGCAAACATCATTTGCCATCATTCAATATATTAAATCATGTACTTATGAACGGTGATCGTACAGAACTATCATAAGCCATCATCAACTGTCATTTACCACTTCTCAAGCATCATCCATCGTTACTTATCATCATCATTTACTTATCATCACGGGGTTCAATGGAGACTACGCTGAGAACCTTTCGATTTCTACAATTGAACATGCAACAGGAAACATGCAACAAGGAGTCCCCAAGTGGATATATCACCAGTTCTATCTATTTCCGGTGTCAATATGAATTTTGGGCCAAATGGGCAACTTTAGCGACTCAACGAAGGAATGTGATGGCCATCAGCAATTACAGACCTATGCACAGTGTACGCATGTGAAGGTACACAATATGTACATACATGGAACCAACGTAACGCCAGAACAAACCTGCTGGTCCAACGGACTCACGTCCCCAGGCTTTGTAGCTTCGTCGCATCAAACCCGAGGCAGAACGAATCCCTTCCACGGGCTGCCAACTGCAAAAACTGGAGCTGGACAAGGATATCTTTCAAAATCTTTCAAAGAGCCACAGCGGTCAAACATGGTCAAACCGTCTACATGTCTGGCGCCCAAAAAATGCCTCGAAATGGCCATTGATCTGAATACAATTCTGAGTTGGCAAGCCCCGTGGCCAAGACTCGGCCAAGGGCCTGGACATGCTGTGGAACTCATGGGTTCCCCAGCCCTACAGGTCCTACAGGAAACTGCTGAGCACGACAAATTTCCATGGTGAATCCATGGAGTCCATGGAGTCGAGCTCTCATCTCAGCTTGATCCGAAGCGTGAGCTCAAGGGGCCACCCCGACCTCAAAGATGTCATGGCACAAACGTGCGTGAAGGCTATGCCCAGTTGACAAAGGAAGAACTCACAAAAAGTGGTCTCTTGTTGCATCACTACTAAGCTTTTAAATTTTTGGACAGCCATGTCCACAACCTGTCCAAGGGATAATCAGTTGTCTTGGGCACGGCGCAGTAATTGCTTGACATAAGGGTTAGGTTTACTGGTTTAGGTTTTCTTCTGACAGGTTTTCAAGAAGGCTTCTTTTCGACATGGATACGTGCTTTGCTTGTGGTGGCTAAGGAGGTTCTTTCTGGCATGTTTTCCAGCCACGTCAAGAAAAACCGGGGAAACCATGGACATGGAAGGGCGCTTCCGCGTATCCAAATGTCTTTCCGGCATTGCTGCGTTGCCGCCACCATGGCCGCTTACTTCTGCGCTTTTTGTAGGACTTCTCTTTGGCTTCTTTCGTTGGTTGGGTTTCGCTGCACATTTGCAATTGTGGTGGTGGCTGTCGTTTTGGTGGCGCCTGAATGGCGCCTGTGGTGTGTTTAGAATATGCTACCGAGCCACCGAACGAAAATCATCTTCGTGTCTGTTGACATGTGTCAGCCTTGCCTTGAATGCAACTGTCGACGTTATGAAAGACCAGAAGTTCTGGACTTCGACACATGAGTGG
Source organism: Symbiodinium kawagutii (assembly GCA_009767595.1). Lineage (NCBI taxonomy): Eukaryota > Dinophyceae > Suessiales > Symbiodiniaceae > Symbiodinium > Symbiodinium kawagutii. Next base: position 208,052 of record VSDK01013900.1, read on the forward strand.
ACATGATGCACATCCAAAAACAGCGAATATGTGGCTTGGACCATCGCTTGACGGTCATCACATCTCACTTCAAGGTTCTTGGTGATTTCCAGCAGCCAGAATCGCCAACGTCCCACTGATCCATGACTCCGGCAACCACGCAATTACGCAAACCCCAAAAAAAAATTCTGTGATCAGCCGTGGATGAACCATTGTCGCCAAGTTGATAGTCAAGATCATCTATAGTCATCTATAGTCTAGGTTGTGACCTTTCAGGCGCCAATCAAGAGAGTGGTTGAATAAACTGAAAATAGAATAAAATAGATAACCCAAGCTGGATCATGTGGTCCCAATGCCACTGCTGAAGCCTCTGCCCGCCCTTTCAAGGGTTCAGATGGGATCCTACAGGTTGCCCCAGAATCCAGGCTGCAGGGCTCTAACCCAGGTCCCAAAACTCGGAAGAAAATTTAGGGATTGATTAGTGAAAGATCCAGCAGTTCATACCTAGAACTTGCCGGTGTTACTTTTTCTTGCCGTTGCCGTGAAAAACAACAATTGAAGTCGTTCTTGATCAAATCTGCCGTTTTTGTTCAAAAACGCCGTTGGGGGGATTGCAATCTCAGAAAGGCCGTTGCCATTGAATGTCTCAAATTGAAACCAAATCTGCTGACATGTGCAGTTGACATTAAAGTCCTCTTCAACTTACTGCTGGATATGGTGTTGAAACATTTCCTTGCATCCCATCACAATGGTGCATGCCTTTTAGACGCTCGTTGTGATCACAGCATGCGGCCGACCATAAATTGGTCGATCCCCAAAACAATTGGACCTGCACTAAATATCTCGATTCGTGGATGGTTTTGGCTGTGTGCCCCACTAATGGTCATTCTTGGGCACTTCGCCTGAGCTGCTTTTTATCATGGAAAAAATTGCCGTGATGTTCCCCAAGCGAAGCACGTGGAGAAACAATGTTTTTTGTAATTAACAACAACTTGGGAAAGTATTTAAGAAAAACAACTTTGGAAGGGTCGCCCAATGTCACCGCCGTTTGGTCGCCCAATGTCGCCGTTTGGTCGCCCAATGTCGCTGCTGCAAAAATTCACTGATTGTTGTTTTGTTTTGAAATAGTTGATTGAAGTTACTTGTACCCTGGTATGTGGCTGATTAACTTCACAGCGAGCACGATCACAAGCAAGCAGCCATTCATGGGAAAAAGCATTGGGTCAGAACATATCAACCCCAAGCTATGGATGCTGACATGCGACAAAGGAATCCCAAAGCTATTCACCATCAACTTGGTTCTCCCTTTGGTTTTCAACGCTCGTTGCAGTGATTTTGACATGGATATATACATATTTCAATGCAAAACACATGTTTTGTAGCAAACCTTTCACTGTGTATACTGTCTAATTACACGTTAGCCGCACACGACTTAGTTGGCCACTAAATTTTGTAGCAAACGCTGGGTCAGGAAAAGTGCGTCTTTCCAAAGTGGAACTTTCCCAACCAAAGTGCCAAAGTGTGCCACAACACAATTTCTGCCGTTTGTCTTCAAAGTTGCCGTTCTTGGCAAAAACAAAACTCTTGGGCAAAAGGCAAGAATTTTGCAGGGTTTGAAGTTGCAGGTATATCACCATCACAAAACCATTGCTGACCCCATGATTAAGCATCATTAATCAGCATTAGCCACCATTAATGACGGCGACTCAACCTTAATCAATCACTTACCGTAAGTTAGCCCATAATTAACACGGTGAACCCCCGTGGTTGTATCACAAATCACCACCCATCATCACATCATCACTGTCCCTCGCCAAGTGGCTCGGAGCTTCAAGGGCCCAGCCACGCCTCCTGGGAAAGGACCCCATACCTGCGACAAAGCCGTGGCTGGTGAGCGGAACCACGTAGGAACTGAAAAGACGGCCGTGTTGGGGTTGATGGGGAAGTGAAGGGTAGAAAGGACTTTGAAAAGTAAATTATGTATAACTATATATGCATCAATCTATCGAACCAATACTTTAGATCTTGATTTTTTAGAGAAGGGAAGTACACAAGTCTAGGAGCGGATAGATCATCTCTGGGCACCCGACTCTACAGTCATCACATGTACCAGATTGAATCTTTGCCTATAGCAGGATTTGGGCATCAATGTTTTGGATGCTTAATACCTGCTTTCCACATGCTATCGGACCATTCTGAATGAAACAGTGAGTTCATAAGCATGTAAACCATTGTAAACCCATGTATCATTTGCATCGCAGAATGGATTGAGGAGAAAGCAAGTCAAGGTGAATCGCACTGCACTGCAGACATGCATCTAGCGATTGTTCGACGCTTATCTGATCTTTTTCCCTCTTTGGCCGTCAGCAGCTTGAAATAGCGATGAATTTGAATTTTTTCTTTTTGTCATGACACCTCACGGCAGCGTTGGGGCCTTTGAACGGCACAATTTTCGGTACCTGCTTCGCATACATTGTTTTGCGAGTGCCGATAGAAATTTTCCTTGACTTTCTTAACCACAGTCCTGTAAAGTGGTAAGTCTTACTGATCGCATTTCCTTTCAAATCCTCAATGTGGCAGTCGGCCGAGCCAATGTTCTCGTAGGAACCCAAAATGTCCACAAAGACAATGCCAAGAGACAAACGCACAAAAAAAATAATGTCCTCTTTTGTCAGTTTCAACTTCAAAAAATGTGCAAGATTCTTCGTGATGTTCGGGTCCTCTGTGCTCGCCCATGGCATTGTTTGCTGCAGCGGAATCATTGGCTCCTCATTGGCGATCCAACCAAATTTCCCAGGTCTGTCAGCACCCACGTGCCAGTTGGAATCGGTCGAAGCCAAAGCTGGAAATTGATGTCCTGCATAAAAACTCCAACTATCCAAGAGATTAATCTCACATCTCGCCTCCTGCGACAGCTTTGCGACGTCTACGTGCAATTTGGACACTTTGAGCGATTCCAGCGTGGACCGGAATCCTGCAGCGCAAAAATCTTTCAAATTTTGCACGCAACGGGATTGTTTCTGCTCGGCGTTGGCATTGCATGAGTCCCGTAAAAGCTTGTTAAGGTAAAGCTGGATTGTATGTGCCAATATCATGTGCACTCCGCATCCGTAATGTTTCCGATTTTCTTCCGGGTAAACGTATAAGAAAGGTGCTCCATTTGAACTCCTTGAAGTTCTGTTGAGCCCAGGAAGGTGGCATGCAATGTCAGGATAGCTCAGCAATGGAAACTTCAATTTCTTTGCGCTAATGTAAAAGGCACTTTCTGAATCGAAGTTGCTCGAAAAATTGCAAGCATCTGCACGGCCTTGGTCCGTAAATTCACTAGGAAAAAGTTCGACAAACAGAATTGCAGGAGGACGCTTCCAGCGTTGAACCAGAGCGTCAAGCAGCATTGTAGTTTCCAAGTTCATGTCTCTTGACGACACCGCGTAGTCAATCACTAGCAAGTCGACTGCAAAGTCACCAGCGTCCTTATATTGGTCGAGCACAAAATGCAATGCAGTTCTTAATTCCGTGGCTCCAGCAGCTGCGTTTCTGACTTCCATTGGTAAAGGACTGCCAGTGAAGTTGGATAAGTTTTGCAACGCGTCGCTCCAACGGAGATGTTTCAAAGGACATCCTTTGCCGAAAGTGGTGGAGGGGCCCATGGCAAGAATCTTCAGTGCCCGGTTTTCCAAGACTGCCTCCACGATTCGGGTCTTCAGCCGAACTAGGCTTGGTTTGTACGAAGAATCTGCGGCGCGGCTTGCCGTCTCAATGAAAGTGGTTTCATTGCAATACATGTCTGAAGCCATGAACATTTCGCAGGTTTCATCACCGTCGACAATGTGGCAAGCCTCATTGTATCCCCACTGGAGGGTTGGAGGGCCGAAGGTGTTGCAGCTCCCTGACTGCTTTTCAATTTTTTCAAATTGCAAGGGCCGCTCAAGGCCGTGTATTGCCCAGCGGTGCTGCCAGAAGTTGCCACGTTCCAAGCACAGGCTGAGGACAAAGAGAAACAGCAAACAGAACCAGCGACAGGCGCCATAAACTCTCATTCCAGAAATCTCCATGGTTCAAGGCACGGAAATTACAAACGATCATCAAGTATAGCCTCACCATAGAATCCATGGTTTGGTTTGGATATCGGTGAACGATGGCTGATGGTATGTAAAATTAATATATAATCTCAACCATCATCGACCGTACTCAGTCGCTACCAGTCATGACCAGTCATCATCAGTCATTACCAGTCACCATGAACCACCATCAACCATATTTGGACTATGGTTTCTGTCGGGTCTGACCATTCGATCTAAGTAGTTCTCTTGCTGCTTGTGCACCGGATCCGTCTTGATTTGAACCAGAGCTGTTTTCACCAGCCATGGGGTGTTTGAGGGGGGGTCACAAATACTGGTGACATTAATCAACTTGGTCCGTGTTTATTTTTTCCAAGTTCGAACAGCTTCCAAGAAGCTAAATGTTTCCTGTGCAGAATGGTGTATGGGGCCCAATTGTTCGCTAAGACGCGTGTCACTGGTTCCTTCTAGCTAGTCTCATATCGCATTTGCACTACCACCTTCCCTAAATCACAGAATCTCTGCACCGGCCAACTGCACCAGAACCCTCCCAAACCCTCACTGGAACTCTCCACCGGAACCGTCCGGAACTGAATCTGACCAAGTATATGCACCGGAATCCTTCGGAACCTCACCACGTTCGGCACCAGAACCTTCCGGAACATCACCAGGCTTCTGCACCGGAAACTTCCGGGACCTCACTAAGTTTCACCACCGGAACCTTCCGGAATTTCACGAGGTTTCTGCACTGGAATCCTCCGGGACCGCATCAACTATCTGCACCGGAACACTCCGGAACCTTGCCCGGAACCTGGTGTTGAATTTGCACCGGATCGCACCAGAGCTAATCTGGGCTACAGACCCCATAGCCAAGTATTGCTATTGAGGAATTAAAAAATACAACCACGATCAACAATGATAGTTGGACTGTGAAGTACAGGGAAAATAACACTAGGAAAGTCTAGAGTCTAGTGAGGAAGCAAGCGCCTGGGCCTAGGAGATGCAAAGTGGCTACTACGCTATTGATCAGCGATGATGATAACTCCTTCGCTATCAGCAACAATGGTAACCCCACTGGATACTGTTTCCAAAACTTCAGTGCTCTTTGTCCAAAAGTTTGTTGCTTTGACTTCTTGTTGGCTTCTCCTAGTTTTTATTGGCTTGCATCTCTACCTTCAGGTCCTCGATGCTTCCTTTCTGCTGCGGACTTCTCAATTGATTCTGAGCATTGACAGTTGCTAACCACTGAACTGCTGCTACATCTTTCTCCCTGTTACTGACCACAACCATTCCAAAACCACCACACACCATTTATGAACCATTTTTTCACAACGATTCACAACCATCTGAGCCACTAAATCAGTTCACAAACAACAACCAGAACTCACCACGGCTTGAATACGGCTTGACCATGATCCACGGTTTTCGTTGCCAATCAAGGCATGGCTTCGGCCTTGTGTCCATGAAGCGAAAGTGATAGCAATGCAGGAAGCGTCGGGGACACCACTTGCAATCCTTAACGCGGCCGGTTTGATGAAGAACCAGCTACCAACTGCTACCAAATTGAGCCTGGAGGCCTTGCCTCAGAGCCGTGTAGTTGTTGGCAGCTCAGACAATCGAATGACAACTGCTGGATGGTTCCTTATTCATGATAGATTTACGAGAGGAGCAACTGTCATATACTGTGCCAACTCTTCGATTTTCAATCGGGCACCGGTTACGCCATCAGCCTAGAATGAGGATTAGTGACCAACAAGCTTGGATGATGATATTCAATGAGCGACAATGGAGCCACATGAGGGTACTTTCCTCAACCCGGTCACCACTTGTGCCTCCCTGCATGCGAGAGCGACTAGTTGATATCAGAATGACGAGAACTCTGAGGCTGCTGTGGCTAGCAGCTAGTCTTTTTCCCGGCATAAACACTAGGATCAGCCGGGGCGACATGGCCTGGACCCCGGGGATTCTTAGCTCCACTGGCGCTCGAACAATGGCTCATCAGCCACAACTGGTGCTTGATGATACTGTAATCACTGGGTGTGTTGATGGGAAACTCTACGGGAAAACCCTGTTTAAACCACCAATTACAGGGGAATTGCAGTGGGTGGTGTTGCTTCTAGATCTGAAAAACTCCTAAACCATCACCAAGACTGCTGCTGTTGGCTATCAAGTCCACAACCGATACAAATGTTTGACCATGGAAAAAGGTGCCTGATGATGGTAAACAAATGGTTAATTGATGCTCGATCATGATTGATCGATGGTTAATGACCATGAAAAAATGGATTGTAAGGGCTACTGACTGCGAAATAAGTCTCAATCATGGTTTATGAGTGGCAAATAAAGGTATTCAACAATGGGTCATGACTGCTGAAACAACGATTAACCATGGCACGCAACCCATTTCAACCCTGCAAGCGGCCTGATATTTTGGCACGTCACCGCCCACCGCCACCCACATTCGCCTGGTCCAAGCGATCCAAGGCATATTTGCCATCGGACACCATGGGATGTCCCACATGCTGTGGTGGCAGCAGCTAATTTACAGGAACCCCGAGACAAAGAAAAAAGAGCCTGCTTGTTGGTAGAGTTTGGGAGATGATGATGATGATGATGATGATGATGATGATGATGATGATGATGGTGATGATGATGATGATGATGATGATGATGATGATGGTGATGATGATGATAA
>VSDK01013900.1:217286-219936 GCA_009767595.1 Symbiodinium kawagutii
TATCATCCACCTTATCTGCTGTCAGATGATATTGTTGGTCCTCAGTCATCAGCCGCTATAAAAATAGATGTGATATGATTCATTGATTTACACCAACACCAGTGCCGTTTTGTCCCAAACACGGATTCCCTTAAAAGAAATGGGATGGCTTAGACGTTTTTTCCATTTTGTGAATACTGGTAGCCCCTCAGCAATCAGCAGTTTTCCCACAGTCCCAAGGGAAAGGTGCCCCAAATTCTTCGTGATGGCCGTGTTGCCAATTTCAAGGGGACCTCGCAACTGGCGACCAGCATTCAGAGTGGGCGACTTGAAGGGCTTCATCTCTGACGGGAGACTCGATTTATGGCACAGTGAGTTATGGCTTCATTAATGCTGGACCTACGATTATCCGACATTCTTGTTGGTTCTGATTTCCAAGTACCAACCATTCATCACCAAAATCGACTCATTAACACTATGGACCATGGGATCTACCACGAATCCAATAATTGGTAACTATGATCGCCCCAAATTCCTGGCTCACATCTGCTGATCCCCAAACTTGTTGCCTCCAGCGCCTTGCCATCTGCCGGCGGCTGTTCGGTGGCGACTTCCGACATTGCGCTGATGGAGATGCCCAATGCTCACTAGCGTAGTGGACCAATGCGCGAAAAACAAGATCACCAGCTCACGGAAAAGCAGCATCACTAGATGACACACCGGTGTTACTTGTTGGTTGCACCCATAGCTCCCCTTGATTCTGCTAAGAACTTCTGCCGGAAACAACTAAAGGATTGAATATCACTTGCAATGGGGTTTCTAGAGTTGACCGAGTCTGGGAGAGACTTGCAGCAGTTGCTACAGGTACAATATATGGGTAAAAGTTATGAGTTATGAGATGTTATGAGCCTGTAAGACTCTATACAATCATGTTTGCTGCATTACTGGTTTCATCAGCAGGGTTTAACGAACTAAAACCATATATGCAGGTTTTGCAATTGGACGCGTCTTCTGGGTGCGAGTTGCGACAAATCTTACATCAATGATCATCGATGCAATTTGTTTGACCTTTTAGTCTGTGTCTTCATTCAGTTCCCGACAAGCACACGGACACCTTCAAATGCGTCACCATCAGCATTGTTGCAATGCAGTTTTTGAGCAGCAAAAATGAATCTCCCAAACAAGTTTGCAGTTGATCCGCGCATCGTAGGGCTGCACGACACCACACATTGCCATTGATTGAAAAGAGAACTATTGGCAGAAAGAACATCATTTGGATGATTAATGTTGAAACCACATAAAAAAACTGCCTCGCAAAAAGGCTGGCTTTCACCGACAGCAATCACATGATTTAACTCCAGGAGATGCCCCAGCTACTGCCATCTAAGGAGAAAACATCATAAAATACTCAGCATCAACACCATTATTTTGTTTACAAAATGTTGTCAATGTATATTTTATAGATATATATGGGATAGAAACTGTAGGTGTTCACACAGAATTCCAAAATACGAGACTGTGTTGAACCAGCAAAGAAAAGACCGACAATCACAATCTACCTATCATCCAGGGAACTGGATGGAACTGGTGTATGCATTTACGTTCGGATATGTTTGGATGGCTTTAGTGGCCGTACATCAAGGTAGACTATAGACGTTTGTAAACATGCCATGTGTGGATGCCCAGCTTGTTTATCACGAGGGCAACCGCCAGGAATGGCAATCAAACATTCGGAACGGAACCCTACGATGTCTTTGATCGAGGTTGCCCAGCTCTGCAGCAAAAGGCCAAGGCTAAGGGTGAACACGAAAGCGCACCCGGAGCCCGTCAGTGAAAGAAACCCTGAAACCCCAACTGTCCAAACAAAAAACACTCACCTGAATTGCATGATCATATGATCCTTTCAAATGCTCAAATTCCTGCAAAAGCCTGTTTTATCAACACATCTTTAGCTGCAGTGCACTGACAACTGATTGAAGCCGCTCTTCTTTTTTCCACGCGGTGACATGGGGCAAACGTCCAAGGTTCAATTCTGAAGCAAGGCTATCTGCGAAAATCGACTGTCCATTGATGCCACATCGAATGCACTGAAGAGTTTTTCTATCAAGCAAATGGATGGCACTTTACCCCGACGAGCAAATCGGGTGGGAACGATGGCACAGAGTGGGGTGGGATCGATTTGCACAGCTCAAGAAAGCTGAACACCCACCTCCCACCCTGTGAGCCAAGTGGCCACAGCCATTGAGGTATCACTGCAGCCCGAGAGGTTTCTCTTAAAGATGTTATGATAACACGCTATCGAGATTCGAATGCTTGTGTTTTTTTGGCGGGCCTTATTACAACAAATCCTCACTTTGCAAGCAGTCACTTCCAGATCTTTGTTTTTTCCCGCAATTGATTTTCCGCAAATGGTTTGTTTGCCCGCTTGAAACCCAATCGCCCAAAGTGCAATTTCCAAAAAAAACATGCACAAAATCAACATGTTGCGGTCATGAACTATGTACCCCCCACCTCCCACACTTGTTTTTCTTGCTGACAGTCTCCTGCATCCAAAACATGCCCACCAAAACACTACCATCACAAATAACCAGCACACGGTCACAACAAGAACAACAACAACAACAACAACAACAACAACAACAACAACAACAACAACAACAACAACCAGATC
>VSDK01013934.1:0-35315 GCA_009767595.1 Symbiodinium kawagutii
TGAACACCAGGAACGCGGCATGTGCATTGGGTATGGAAGGTACAGAAAAAAAAAACGCAGAGATTCGATATCCGATGCAGAATTTGAGACTAGGATTGAAAAGGGAAACTGATGTTTCCAACTGCACATTCCCCAGAACAATCGAGTACATGGCACATCCACCCGCAATTGTCACCAAATCCAAAGGCAAGGACCTTTTGACTGCATGATACGTGGTATGCGACTGGGGTATGCAAAGTCAAAGGCAAAGAGATTATGAAAATTGTTTGGGCGGCTACGATTGGAAACAACAATTTCAAATTTGATCTTCACCTTTACACTCGTCTTCCCTGAACAACCAGCTACAGTAATACATGGCACAACCCAGCCATTTGGTTAACCCACACGCCTGGAACTCTTCGATAACGCCCCCGTTCATTTTGATAATTGACTGAAAATGTTTTATGTTCGGATCTTGGCAAGATCTTGAGTACAGTACGGCAAAAAACAATAATACTCAACCTGATTCATAATTAGACAGCATCATCAGCAGCCAAAGACTTCTTGAAATCCAAAATTTCAATACATCATTTTGCCTACCTTTTCAAGAATTCGCCCGGCAGCACCCTGAATTCTCTTTTGAACACTGAGTCCTGGCATGTCCTGGCACTTGTGGAATGCTCCAAGTAATTACTGTTCCAAAGTGCAGTGGAATATACAGTTCTTCAGGCACAAGGTTTTGGTTTAGGAGAGGGTGCAAACATAGCTTTTTCTGTCAATCATGAAGCGCGTTGCCACCAACCCTCCGACCAAGGCATGACGTCCATGGCAAGAACAAAAAACCTCTAAGAGTCCAGCAGGACAAACGGCCCCTGTACTTTACTTGAAATGCTGATAGCTTTCATGGTTCCCTTTCTGAACAATTGAAAGGCTTTAAGCACATACTATCTCCCCCTCAGCCTGAGGTAGCTATCTCAACGGGTTTGATGTCAACCACTTAGCCAACACATCCATAACTCAACATCCAACTCCCAGTCAACACAATCCCATAAGTAGGCCAAGGAACTGCCAAATTACAAATCAGCAAAGCCGCGAAGTCTGCGAGCCCATGACTTTTCCCCCTGTGTAACGGTAGCTGGTGTGTGCGCCCAAATCCTAAAAATTGAATGGCAATCAAAGTTTCTTATTGCAAACATAGCTCTGAAGTTCCAACCACTCAGTGGGTTGAAATGTTAGAGAATGATCTGGTATCATATAGCCTTTATTTTGTTTCAAACCGTGATCGCTCATTCAACCCCTTCACTCCTGGCCCAGTCCCAAAGCCAACCAAGCACTGCCGATACGGCTGCACTTTGCGTCATTTGGGCACGGGCACCAGAGGAGGAAGCCCCATTTGAACCAGCCACGGGATCAAAAGATTTGTTGTGGGAAGCATACCCTTTCCACTTCTTGCCCTTTGGCAAGGTCCCACAAACATATGGACTGGCAGCGCCTTGCTGCACCCGGATTGCACAACCGGTGGGCACAGCTAGCTCTTTCAAATCTGGTTTCTCTTTCAATTGCGAAAACTGTTCACTCAAAGCACTTGGTGTTCGCGAATCTTGCATGTCCTGCTTTTTCTGCTCACTCTCTTTCGACTTGTCACCCTTTTTCTGCTCACTCTATTTCGACTTGTCACCCCCGGTGTTCTGTGTCTCAGTCTCTGTGTTTCTCTTTTGTTTTTTCGACGGCTGTCCTTCAGTTTGTCCATCAGCTGCTCCACGTTTGGGCGCTGCTTCATCTGAAGTCTCCTGCTGCTTTTCTTTTGCTGAGTCTAAAAGCTTTGCTAAGAGCTCTGCTTCGCATCTGCTGTCTAGCTCAGGATCTTCGTCAACGTTCATGTTTGGCTGATCCGTGTCATCATCAGCCTCCTGCCGCTTCTTGAACTTGGCAAGGATGGCCGCTGTGGCTTCTTCTGAGTAACAAAAGTGCTCAAGCAACTTTGTCACCCTGAGTTTGTTTGTGCAATTCCCTGCCAATCCCAAATTGCACATAGCACAAAGACCTTTCAAACACTCCGCGGAAAGTCCTCAGCAATGTAGACAAACAACATGCAAGGCAAACACCCACCAAAATCAAACATACTTTCGAAGGGTCAATTTCAAGCCAAGCTTTTAGTTGGCAGCAAAATGATGCGAGCAATGCCTAAGTATCCATGAGCATAGTTTTCCAAGGCCCAATTCACCAGTGGCTGGGATGAACCTAGCTCCAGCAGAAACGTAGGGCCATGGGCACCAGTCTCCAGCAACACAGGGACAAAGGCCACAACCGAAACATCAAGGGGTTTGTCGACAATGACGTCCTGACAAATGATGATGCTTAACCATGATATTTGGTGGGTCATTCAATATAAAAGTAGTAGTAGTGATAATAATAGCAACGATAGAAGAACTAACAAATAATAATTGTAGCAGTAATTACAATGTTACAATATTGATAACAAAAATATGAAAAGCAAAACTAATGCTAAGAATAGTCATATCTTCAACCAAAAACGCAATAAATATAATCATAAGCAAATCAGTAAAGCAAGAATAACAATAGCGATTTCAATACAAGTAAGAATGCTAGCAACAAAAGAAACATGATAATAGTAAGAATGGTAACCATGAACAAATCCAATACTTTCAGCACTGGTAGCAGAACAAAATACCAATAGCAAACATGGTAGTTCTAATCATTAAAACGAGTAATAGTGCTTAAACAATGCAAGCCAAATACAACGAAACAGAAAAAAAGAGTGATAACAATAATACGAAGACAATGATTTATACCAGCAACAACACCACATCAACAAAACAAAAAACACAAGCCTATTATTGACAGTACCAATGAATAGAAATAAAAGTCATAGCAACAATAAACAATAATAATAATACTGATGGTAGGCATAAAAATGAAAATATTACATATAATCAATGATAATGATAACATGGTAAATCAAACAGCAATAAACCATACCCACTTAATAGTAACAAATAAAAACAATAACAGTAATCAAAATATGAACAATAGCACATTGGTATGATAATAGTTATAAAAGTGGTTTCAAAGAAAGCAAAAACAATAACATCAATAACAATAATAGTAAAATAGATGTATAATAACAAAAAAGAAATAGTAACAGAAACAATACTCTTATTATTATTTTTTGATTTAGTCTGATGGCACTGGAAATTGCAGGATCAATATCTAATAGCAATGGTAATGGTAATGGTAATGCTCTTGGTAATGGTAATGGCAATGGTAGTGGTAGTGGCGAATTATAATAAACATTAGATCTTGTAAAATGATAATACTGGTTGCGGGCTAATGCTGGTTCACAATATGCAATGGCGCTCGTTTGGGAAGTGGCTAATGATATTGAAACCTGCTTTCAATAATTATGATGTTTAGTTTTTGATGAATGAATAATGGATACTAAGGAAATATTTTATATATACCTATAGTAGGAAACCTTATTGGGGATTGATGGCTATTCGTGACTACATTGATGATGGCTGACTTTAGTCGCCGCGATATGAACATGGAATGATCAAAACGCAAACATCGCCTTTGATTAGTGATCAATAAGGGAACTGAAATTTAATATAACACATGTTGATTCTCGATGATGCTGTTAAAGAAACTCCAGTTTTTTTTTTGCCAAGCGATATGCAGCTCCAAAGGGCCACATGTTTTGCAGCAGGAACCTCAACAAGGATTCTATTTCCATTAGATTGTGTTTATTTCCAGGGCCCTATCTTCTGCAACTGAAAAGGCATTAAATGTAGCGCTGGTTGAGGGGCCATGTTTTACTTGACCACTTGTGAAATATGTGAAATCATGGAATTCGCAAACAAATCAGCACACCAAGCGTGTGCTTCCGTCCTCCATGGCCCACTGGGACACGTTCAAAGAGGCCACCTTTTTGCCCTCCTTCTCAATGATTTCCAAAGGCCACACTTTGAGGTGAACATATGGCGCATCAAACACCAAAACGTGTCGCTCCTCAAGAAACAGCACCTGCACCGGTTCAAACCTTCTGCGACTGGTTTCCACCAACATTGCTTTCACGCTTGTATTTATGAAATGGAACTACTCCTTTCCAGATCATTGACTGGAAAATGGTTGGATTAGATATTTTTTTGCCAAACGATATGCGGCCCGTGTTGGGCAACACGTGACTTAACAGCAACCCTACAGGGTGAGTTACAGTGGCTCTTATTTCAATTTGGGGGTAAGGTGTTTCCAAAGGTCACGGTCTTCTGCAACTGGTCAAAAAAGAAAGCAAACAATTAGTGGTATTATACCATTGAATCATGTTGGTGGAGGAGAAGCGTTTCAGCTCGACTATACAACAACGTTGCCAAAAAGGATTGAGGAACTCACCTGGATTGGATTAGATTTGCTTAAACAAAAACCATACTGGCAGCAATTAACAAGATAAAGTTGCCGGGTGCAATCAGAGCAGCTCTTGGTTTAGTTCTTTGGGGGCAGTTTAGATGCTCAGTTTATGTTACGTGGGCCATCTTGGCTCGGTCTAATGGGTCAGTTTGGGGCAGTTCAGAGGAGTTAGTTTGCACGAGTCAGCTTGGGCCTGTTTAGATTGGTCAGTGTAGATGGGTTGGATGGATCAATTTAGATGGGTCAGTTAGGTCAGTCTGTCTAGATGGAACAGTTTGGATGGATAAGTTCACATGGATACATGTAGATAGGTCAGTTTAGATTTGCCGGTTTGGATGGGTTAGTTTTACTTGAGACCGGGTTTTTAGATGGCTCAGTTTAGATCTTAGGTGGGTGAGTTTAGATCTTAGGTGGGTCAGCTTAGATGGGTTAGATGGGTCACTTTAGATGGCTTAGATGGATCAGGGTTAATGGATCCGTCTACTGTAGCTTTGGATGCTGCCAATGGGCCAGATTAGATGCATCAATGTACATTTATCCGTCTAGATGGGTTAGATGGGTCACTTTAGATAGCTTAGATGGGTCAGTTTAGATGGTTTGTTTAGTTTAGCTTTAGATAGGTCAGTGATGATTCCTCCGTTCAAATGGGTTGTTTAGATGGGTAGTTCTCGATGGGCCAATGATGATTAGTCAGTTTAAACGGGCTGTTGAGATGGGTCAGTTTAGATGGGTCAGTGATGATTAGTCAGTTTTGATGGGCTGTTTAAGTTTAGACGGGTCAGTCAAGATTCTAGATGGGCCGGCTGCAGTTTTAAATATGTCAGTTTAGATAGGTCAGCTTGCATGGGTCAATGTGAGTTTGGATTGGCCATTTAGGTGGGGACACTTTCAATGGATCAGTTTGATAGGTTATCTGGGTCAGTTTAGATGGGTCCATGTAAGTGGATCAATCTAAATGGCTTTGATGGGTTAGATGTGTCAGATTAGATGGCTCAGTTTAAATGAGTCAGAATAGCCGGGTTAGTTTAGATGGGTCACTTTCGATGGGCCAATTATGATGGGTTACTTGGATTGGTCATTTAAAGTGGTCAGTGGGTCAGATTAGATGGCCCAATTTAGATGGATTACTTTCGATAGATCAGATCAGATGGATGAATTTAAATGGATCTTGTTAAATGGGTTTATCTATTTTAGATGTGTTGGTTGTGAAATTAGGTCCGTTTGGGCGGGTCAGTTTTGATATGCTTATTAATTGACAAATTAACAGAATATGTCATGTTCCAAATGGATGTTTGTTGGAGTGGAAACCCACTACAAACCATGCTACACACACATACATACATATATATATATATATATTAATCGATTCACAGTTCTCACCCGGAAAACAAACAACAACTAAAACATATTTAAACACACACCAAATGAACATGTTCTAGTGGATACCCAAGAGAGCAATAAACCACCAGATGTGATAGAGAACCACTTAATGACTCACAACTGTTAATGGTAGCTCCTCTCTGCTTATGGAGTCTCCTCTAAACTCACTGTAGCAAATGGAAACCAAATTACCAAGCACTTACAAGACCTGCACCGCAGTAGCTGCACTGCAACACTGTGGAACAATGTTTGCCGCACAGCAGCTTCAGTACATTGGTTGTAGCACAGTAACCTCTGCAGCACCAAAACCCCGGAACAAACCAGTTCTCTAAAACACCAATTTTCAGAACACCCAAAACTCCCCATGAAGCAGTTTTTATACATATAGCAGCACTGGCTCCCATTACTCAGTTGGTTGGGCCTGCCCACTGCGTGCCAATTGGGCTGTCCAGAATGATGTGTGCTTCCCTTTGGTTGCTTTCATAGCATCCCAGATGTTGAGGCTCTTTCTGGTCAAATGATGCGGAGACACAGCAGAAACTTTGACCATCGCATTGAAGCCAACAAGTCCAGTGTCTGAACTGGTAGCGCTCTTCTTGATAAAGTCCGAAGGCCTGATTCCATTGAAGTCCAAATCCTTAGGAGTCTGGAACTCTGAGTAGCGTTCGTTCAAGCTTTTTGCTGCACAGGCCATGAGCTGCTCCAGCGACACCTCATTTCGTTGCTGCTTCTGCTCTCCAAAACGTTGATGCTTGAACACAGCGTCTGCTCCCAAGGTGCTACATGGTTGTGGAAACCACGATTGCACCCGTTCAACCAAGTCAGCAGTGGCTGTCCAATTGCACTCTTCAGCAGCGGTCATGACTTCTCGGTACACGAACCAAGATAAATGAGGAACTGCTTTCAAAGGCCACTGTTGGTGGCAAGTTGTCTTCTCAAGGGTCATCAAAAACTCCCATTCCTCTTTCATGTCACTCAGGACCGAATTGGAAATGCCAACATCGCCCACAGTCAAGAGAAAGAATCTCCAGGGATAGTGTTGGTACATGAGTCCAAATTCCATGAATCGACGAATCACGGAAATCAAAAACTTCACATGCACTGCCAACAGCTGCTGTTCCGACTCTGGGTCAGAACCCTTGAGCACATCCAAAAGGTTTTCCACTCGTAGGGCGGATTCCAGCGTGTCTCTGCACAAGGACATCCACTTCGAACACATGAATCGCATCAGGAGTGGCTGAACCCCTGGTTTGACATCCCCTTTCACCTGCCAGGGAACACAACAAATAAACAAAGTAAATCAATACCGATAGAGAGCTGATAGGGGCGATAGGTTAACATCTTAGTAAATACAATGGCAATGAGTAGGAGAGGGAGCATGGATTCATCTTGATGCATTCAAATCGTTCCAATGAAACACAAATGTATTGAAGATGAACTGACACATTCAAGTGAAATTAAATGAACATCCTTGGAAAAACGAAACACAAAGCAGTCAGTTCACCTTTTTTGAATAGATACTCAATCGCTGCGGATCAACTAGTAACAACTAACCCAGATAAGACCTTTGAATGTTGAAACGAATGCCGAATTAATGACAACTTCCAAAAACATCCAAAAACATCAATGATAGATTAATACGATTTGTTCAATCAATTGCCAAAGCAATCCCTGTAATACCTCCAATTGGGTCAATGGTGTTGCAATAATCGCTAGAAAATATTGAATATGTCAATGTACAGGATCAGCAAACAGTGATGAATCATCAATTTGTTTCATTTGATATGTTTGGTCTTTCTTTGCCCCCAAAAAGCCACCGAGCTCCTCATGCTATCTCATCCAATTCCTTGTTTTCAAACCTGCGTGCCTCCTGGGCTTGAAATGTTCTGAAAGGAACCAAGCAGTAGAATGCGGTCTTCGAAAGCGCAAGAGATTGTGGATTCACCAGAACCTGGCAAGCATAGCATTTCCAACAAGAAACCCCAAAGTCTTCAAACAAACATGTTCAACAGTGCAGGCACAGAAACAAATAATTCTATGGTTCTCACATGGCTGGATCCAAAATGAGGAACATGAGTGAAAAATAAATGTCAAGTAGCTCGAAGTACCCGAGGGATGATGCCCTTTGTGTCTTTCTTGGCACCATCCAGGTTCAAATGACCTGCCAAGGCTGCAAACGGTGAAATGCCTTCACAGGCATACGCAAAAAGGTAAAAGAAGAGCTTGACATGCCAAATCCGTCTCAGTTTGGTGAAGCTATCCAGCCA
The DNA here is from genome assembly GCA_009767595.1 of Symbiodinium kawagutii. Classification (NCBI taxonomy): domain Eukaryota; class Dinophyceae; order Suessiales; family Symbiodiniaceae; genus Symbiodinium; species Symbiodinium kawagutii. The sequence goes on from VSDK01013934.1 coordinate 8,052, forward strand.
ATCGCACCATCTGCCCATTTTGTGATTGCCACCAAAACGGTAGCCACCACGGCCAAAGTCGATCAGAATTTCTTTCAGCTGGCCTTGGGTTGTCCCAGGATCCAACTGCATGTCGTCGATGCAACCGGCAGCACAATTTCCAAGAGGACGTGAGGCACAGGCAAGTATTGGACAAGTTGGTAGCTCTCCTTCAGCCGTCTGGCAAACATAGCAGTCCCCCACGGTGCATGTTCTGCCTTCATCACCAACAAACTCTCCTGCAACGCCAAGTTGACTTGATCAACATCGCTCACAGCAAGCACCTCCTCTCTGTGTAATTTGTGCATCGTGTCCCTGTGGATCATGCAACATAAGCCTGCATTCATCAGGCTCATTGCCCCAACGGTTTCACCCTCGTCAGAAAGAGACGAAAACCTGATGGTATTGTCAGGAGGCATGGTGCACTGCCAACATGTTTCCTTTGTCACTCTATTCCAGTAGTAGGCCTTCTGGATGCCATTGACATCTTGATGACATCGCACTTCAGACCTTCCAGGGGGACGAAGTGCAACTGCTGGCTCGCAATCGCAGAGTCGAAGCTTCAACAAATACTCCAACGACTGATTGAGGCATAGCAGTTTTTGCCTTGTGGTTGCCTTCACTTTGGCACAGATCGTCGGTTCCTTGGCACTTTCGTCCTGCTTGGTCAACTGGTGGAGCGGCACCTCTGGTTCCACATCCTTGATTGCAAGCAGACACTCCTCGGTGGTCGTCTCATACGGTCTCTTCAACTGTGGTAACGCTGAAAAAGGAGCTGCACACACCACACCATCCGAGGCAATGTGGATGGACATAATCTTGGATTGGCCCAAAGAATCAAAAAAACAAATGAGTCCTCAGCCAAGATTTCTCCCATATTCTCAACAATCTTCCTTTATATTTTTTTATTTCAAAACACACAACTAAACAATGATGCTAAACATAGCGCTAGCAACGTTCCATTTCCCAACACAAGCTGCGTCGTAGAAGAAGGCAAGGTGTTTGAACTTTTGCTTCACGAGAACAGACATCATCAACTCTGCCGCCTTGCACATGTAGGCGGTCACGAACTGGGCAGCAGCACCAACACCTGCTGCATGGTTCTTTCCACCTGGAACTCCCTTTAGCTCAGCATTGTCAGCATTGCGCATGCCTGTGATGAAGCCACCACTCCTGCCAACAAAGCGTTTGATCAGCTCCTGGCGCACCAAGTCAGCACTCTGGGTTCTTGTTTTGCCACTGGACCACTGTTGAAGATCTTCGCCTCCAAGGCGCAAGGCAGCTGCTTGTTGAGACAAACGCACTGAACCACTAGCAAGGGCAAGCTCAATGGACTGCGCAGTCAAGTGCAGAAGGCGCTTCTGCAACCTCACAATGTCCAGACCATGGAGAAAAAAGGATCTCCCACTGGCTGTCGCATGAAGAAAAACAACAGGTCAGCTACGGACACGGAAGCCATAAGTGCATGCCGTTGAGCTCCCAGTGCAGTAGTGTTTTCCCACCTCAATTTGGGAATGGTGAATGAACCTTCCACCATTCACAATGTAATTCTACTAAATTACCTTGCAATACTAGATCGCTAGGTGAAGAGCGTTCCAATGTTGTTGTTTACACATGGTACAATACAATATCATGTTTAACTACATCTAAGTTGCAAAATACCTAGCGTTGAAACACAGCCACACCTTTGTTTCATTCACCCGCTTCTGAAATTCATTACTGTTAGTGTTATGTTTTTTTGTGCAACTGCTACACCTTTTTCAGATCAAATCAAACCACGCCTCTGCTTCATAGTAGCTTTCCCCACTTCTGAAGTTCTTGACCACAACTTTTTCAACGACACTTGGCCATCTTGCACATCCAGCAGCAAATCTGGCAAAAGGCTCAATCCATTTGGCCACGATGCTTGTTTGCAGAGGCCCCGCAAGACAAACACAATCTGCTTTTGCGTCTGAATCGACAACCCTCGGATTTGGGAAAGGGTTCCGAGAATGAGAAAAGCACCAAGACTGCTCACACAATCGTATTTCAAGCCAGGCAATGTGCTCACTTGGTCTGATGACCCTTTGTAGCTGCAACTTCTGAGCACATGCTTGGAAGCAATTTGCCACTTGTTCTCAAGATCTTGGAGGTTGCTAAGGTTTTTGCTATGCCATTGGAAAAACTTTGTGGACAAATGGAGCTCACGCCAAATGTCACCAACCATCCACAAGAACTCGTAGCCGTCTACGTTGTGCTTGGCTGTTTGGTTCACCTCCCAGGTGAGATGAGATGTGTTCTTTTTCCATACGCTGACTGACTAGTTACAAGGAAAAAAACAAAGTATACATTTGGAAATTGAATCACCTTTTTGGTGGTCTTCACCATGAGACGTGGTTAGCAGAAACATGTTAGCCCTGACTAAATGATGAACGTGTAGTCTTCGCATGAGGAAAACCATCCATTGAATGATCAATACTCAGGTTATTGTTGACAATTTATGAGCGATCAGTAGCACAACATCAAGTGATGATCAGAGGAAAGAGGTAATAAGAACTCTAATCCCTTCCTAACAATACAAGGTTTCAGGGCAGGAGTGCGTCGAGCGTAACCACCCAACCTTAGTTGAACATGGCCCCACCAACCCCAACAATCGCCCATGAACCCCTCAATGGCCCAACATGGGCTCAACATCCTCTGCAAGTCAATTTCAACGGAACGTGTTACCCTGTTGAAATTCGAACATGGCCCAACGCAAAGCCAACAAGGGACCCAAGCTGACCTAACATAGCCTCAACATCCTCCCCAATTGGCCCAAATAGGCTCCACATCCTCCCACATTAGCCCAGCTAAGGCCCAACTAAAGCCCATCAACCCCCTCCAAACGAACCCCAACCGAAACTGTTTCGGTTGGATCGGAAAATGGCCCAACACAAAACCAACAAGGGACCCAAGCTGACCTAATATAGCCTCGACATCCTCCCCAATTGGTCCAAATAGGCTCCACATCCTCCCACATTAGCCCAACTAAGGCCCAACTAAAGCCCAACAACCCCTTCCAAACGAATCCCAACGGAACATGTTACCCGTTGGGATTGGAAAATAGCCCAACGCAAAGCCAACAAGGGACCCAAGCTGATCTAACATAGCCTCAACATCCTCCCCAATTGTAGCACGGGCAAACGTTAGGTTTGCAGCGAACATGTCTCATGAAGATAAACAAAACAACTCTAGGGGGCAGGCAGGAGGGGGAGGAACTGAAATGCATTTCATGTTAGGATAATCAATGGTTTAATATATGAATCCACAAAAACTGTCACAACCCCACATTAGCGGCTCAACATTTCCCACAATACTCCCAATATAGACTCAACATCTCTAGGTAATTAAGGTAATAGGTTTTGAGGAAGGAACATATAATTCAGTCTAAGAACATATAATTTAGTCACAAGATTTCTTCCACACTAAACCCAACATTGGCTCAGTCAGCGTTTCCCTGTATAAATAACCCCAACATCGACTCAACATGTCCAAGTGGGAAGGCGCAAAAAGGAACATATAGACTCAACATTTCCACGTGAGATGTGGAAGGGTGAAAAGGGGAGGTAAAGCACTAAGTTTCGAGGACCAATACTTGCAGTAGTCTAAAAGGTATTCAGTCACAGCAATGAATCCACAATGACAGCCCAACATAGGTTCAACATGCCCCATGATTGACAGAAAGTAAATTCAACACTTCCAGGTGGGAAGGTGTGGTGGAGTTGTTATTGAGTCATCGGAATGACCCCAAACCCACCCAACATAGAGTTCCACATGGTATAAACCCAACCAGGATTGTTACTAACCTTGGCTAGAATTAATCATTCACACATTGACTTGCATCTACAAGAAAAATATTCCAAGATCCCTGCCAGTACAACCAACCTTGACCAAACTCATATGCACATTGACTTCCATCTGCAAGTACAGGATCACATAGGGTACCACCGTGGGATCGTCATGACCTCGAGCAAACTTCTCCAAGTGTTGGGCAAACTGGGTTAGATCTGCACATTGGGGGGCAGAATCCGGTCTGATGGCAAAGTCACAAGAAGGTCTGACATCCTGCAAGCAGTTGATCAACATTTGCCTGGAAATAGTTGCCCCATCCAGCACCTCAAAAGGGATACCCTCGAGAACTGCTTTCTCGATACTGCGCAGGAACCTCAAAAATTTTGTCTCATCAGATGCATACTTCCTGAGAATCTGCACCAACTGCAGCTGTATTTTCTGCTCCTCCTAGCCGCAAGTGTTGCTACTCTCGTCCCAAGTATTGCTATTGAATGGGAACATCACTAGCAATGAAAAGACATGTTCATGATACGGTTTGAAGATGAAATGGTTTATTTTCAATCGCTCCTCGTTCATGCTGGGAACCACAAATGGCACAGCAGGGCCACTTGCAGCACTGGCAGCAGCATTTCCATCACTGCCCGGTTCCATCATCGCTGAGCTAGCAAAATGCCAGCACTGAAGCGCTGAAATGTTGCCCCTATATCTTTGCAAGCTAGCAGTTCCTGATAAATGTGAAATATAGGATATATTTTAATGTCACCAAAAGCCATAATGAAATGGGAAGTAACCGTAACCAAATAAACAAGGAATATATATATATAAAAAAAATATATATATATTTATTTATTTATTTATTTATTTATATATTCGCTCACATACATAGATATAGATTGCTGTTCGGTGTTCATCAGAAGAAACGTGTTTCACCGATCCTCGAGAGCCTGAAATACTGACATCGCAAAGGGGCAATGTCAACTTCAACGAATCAAATGTCCATCTTTCAGCCCATCGCACTTTATTGTGTGAGGCAATGTCAACTTCAGCAAATCAAACTTCCATCTTTCAGCCCAGTTGGAATGACCCAATCCCCAATCACCATGTGTGACACGCGCCACGCGCATCGCACTTCCATGGCGACCTATTCGATCTGACATGAATACTGGACAAGTATTCCAAATGGGAAATTCACACTGTCTCGTTTCTGTCTCAGAACTTTTTTGGGAAAAACAAAAACAAAAAAACAATTGAGATAGCGACATCACCCGGAGCTAGCTACATAGTCCGTTTTTGCGACAGTCTGGAGGAACATACCACGTCACCTTCTCAACCCGAGGTATCCATCTCAGTTTTGGAAAAAAAAAACCAAAAAAAAAACAATTGGGCCAGCATCTTTCCCCGAGTGAGCGCGTGTAGCTCTGAGTGAGTACGTTGCTATTGCAACGCCTGCGCAAAAGCTTGATTCGCGGCTCGCGGTGAGTAGCGCCCTGGCCCTTGAGAATCTGCAAAATCACAGTGTAGTAAACCATTGTTAGTTACTTTCAACCATTGGGTAGAGTTAGTCAAAATTCAACAAGTTTTATTCTCAATGAACAGTGGTTGATGTCCACAAGTGCCAGCTTACCTAAGACTCTCCGAGCACCTCCACACCCAAACCTGCAGGTGGCTCTGCAGCACTGTCAGCTGCATGTGGCTCAGCATCTGGGGAACCACCTGGATCATCCGCAACTGGCCTAGGAGCCCCATCCTCAACATTCTCACCATCATCCGGCTTGTCCGCTGGGACAACGCTGGAGTCTTCAGGAAAGAGAGAGCCCTTCATGAGGGAAGGGGCGATGGCATTCATGACCTCCAAGTATTCATCCTGCACTGGCCACTTACGCATAGCACTATCATTATTGATGATATATGACCTATTGACATAGATGTATATAATATACATTACATATATATTTAGACGCTAAATCAACATATGTTAGAAGAAGCAAAAAGTAAATGAAACAATATAAATATATATAGATCATGTGTTGCATTACATGTGATTTTTCTGGGTATTTTTTGGTTTGTCCAAACCGAGGGATTTTTCTCTAGTGCAAATATCGTAATCTCTGTCTCATGCACTATCACTCATACACTATCATGAACAATTACTTAAACATCATGGATTAATACCTACAAACTCTCCCTCTTTGTTTTTCTCTTTTAATTTACTTTCAGACCCTCCTTGTGCTCCACAATGTTCTTCAACACAACATTCGAAGCCAATTTCCCCATGAAGGTCATTTGGCTCAATTTTGCAGCACCCTCCGAAGTATGCTTCAAGAAGTGGATCACTGGCTCTTCCCTTTTGGCATAGTGCTCAAGCAAAGTCATAAACGTGTTGGGGTCGCTGCAACCATTCAGAGCAATAGCTTCAGTGAACAATGCCATGTCCTGAACAATCAAGGAGAAACACGATCCCTGGAACCCTCCCAACTCCACCCCACAACTACCAACATTGCTTCAAAAGTTTGTCACAAAAGTAGGTGATGGTAAATATTGTCTGAGATTCTGCTGGTCCCTTGAAGTTAGCGTACAGCAACTCTGACAGCATCTCCATCAACTCGTCCGAGATCACGCTCTTGGCTTTGCCTTTCTCTGACTCTGGGGTGAACCGTGAATGACTCCATAAGTCATCATCCCCAAGATCCGGTTTGCTAGCGCTGGTGCCAGATGAATTTTTGGGTGTCTTTGATGGTTTCTCCTCCACGTCCTCAGCATCCCGTGCCTTCTTCTTCTCCTCACGTGCCTTCTGCTTGGCAAGATGCTTGTCAAGCACAAACGTGTCTGAATCAGAATTACTTGAGTTCTCATCATCTGACTCTCCTTCATTCTCATTGGATGCAACTGACGGGGACGGTTCGATGGACTGGCTGCTGTTCATGTCATCTTCTGCATCATCTGAACTACAAGTCTTTCGCCTCTTTGAACCTGAACCCTTCTTGAAACTGTCTTTCTTGGTCTTTTTGGCGTTCTTCGACTCTTTCTTGGAATCTCTCTTGGCATCATGCTTGGGAATGTAACCACCTCCCCGAAGCATAGAAATCATACTAGACTTGCGTCTTTTCAATCTGTCATTCATCTCATCTATCTCAGTTTGGGCTTCTTTCTTCATCTGCGTCACCTTGTCATCAATTCTCTGCACCAACGAAGGATCAGCTTTCAAACGTCCAACAGACTTGTTGACGATAGACTGTCGCAGGGCTAGCAGGGTTTCAAACTGGACAATCACGGTCTTCCTGTTTTTGTCTGCCAAGAGCCTGAGATGGTGAGGGTGATGAATTGCCGGATCACCAAAAGCAATCCAATCAAGATCATCTAGGTTGACTGCGACTCACCAACGCTAGACTTTCAAAGCCAGATCTCTAACAATGTACAAACAAAGATCAATAATAACGAAATAACAAACCTTATACTAAGTCAACACTGAGTAACGACAGCAAAACCAGCAAACGTTTCTTCCAAGAATGTTCAGCCATGGTCTCGATCTGAAGCGCCAATTTCTTGGCCGACTTGTCCTCTGACTCACGACCTTTCACCTTGGAAGCCTCTTTGCGGCGAATGGCAAGCATTTCGCCGCCCACTTCGAACAAATCCATGACACTCAGCTGGGGCACCGATGCATGTGGGCATGCGATGATGAACGCCAGCTGCTCCTAGGCCCACATTCGTGATGGAGGTGCGAAAGCCAATTCATGATTAAATTTGCACAGGGAACCTACACTTGTTTACTAGCTAAGCTCAAATGGGAAATGCTCACGATTAAAACTTACCAAATTAACAAATGAGGTTCTGCCGCAAGATCTTCATAGCGAACACAATCCTTGAGTCTCTGATGTTTGGGTTTCAATCCAAGCTGAAGGGCAAGCTCATCTAGGAACTCTGGTGTCTCTTGTGACTCTGAATCATCATCGCTGGACGATGATTCTTTCTTCTTCTTTTTCTTCTCTTTCTTCTCTTTCTTCTCTTTCTTGGATTTGTGTTTCTTACTGGTGTCGCCAGTGGCTGGCGTGGACGTCTGCAAAATCTTCTGGGCCATTTCCACCTTCATGTCCCTCACCGAATCCTCTAAGGCACGCTCCATCGCGGTGGATGTCTCAGAGGTGGAAGGAGCTGCTGTGGATGGTGTTGTAGCACCACCAACCTTTTTCTTGCCAGCCATGGCAAAGAAACCGTTCAGGCAGCTGACTGACTACCACCTATTGGCCTATTGGTTTGCGCCGCTTGAGGCAACACAGTAGTAACCAACAAACATGCCCTCTTTGCAACATGTTCATCACAACGATCAAGGGAACAACTGGCTGCCACATCTGGGATGCAAAGTGCATCGTAGGAAGGATCACTTTATTGTAAGCAAATGAAACTCATGTTGGAATATCTGAACCTGAGCAGCACACAGCAATTGCCCTTTGTCAGCGTCTCTGGAACAGTGCCACGCTTTGAGGAAAGCGGTGCTAGGATCGCTAAATCAGTCATTCCAAGCTCCATATCCCAGCATTGGTGGGCAATGAAAACAATAGTGAAAAGTGTTTTGGTGTTTTTTTCTTGTTTCGTCAACTATCCAATGCTACTGAATGCAGTCAACAATTTGCTTGTTTTAGAAGATGACCAAAGATCAATGTCAAGTCCAAGCGGGTCTGGAGCTACTATGCATGACTGTATGAATGAGTCATATTGTACGATTGACATATGGCACAAACAAAATGGCCACAATGATTCTATGGACCCCTCTTCCATCGTGGTCCAACAGAGAATGTCAATGTCAAAATCAAATAGCCAGCCAAAATTGCATGCCCTCACACGTCACAGGATCACAGAGGTCATTCTTCTGGAATCTCCTGGAGCTCCAAGTGAAATGCATCATTGTCTACATGTAATTAAGGAGCTTCCAACATCAACCATTGCGTGGCTTGAACATCTTTGCAGTTGCTGGACTATACGCGGAAACTTTTTGGGCTAGTGGACGCAAGTCACTGAGCAACCGTCACTCTGGGCAGAGGCGAACCTGGCATGGCTGTGCAAGACATAGCTACGAACTGAAACAGTGAGGATCACTGCAAATCAATGAATCATCGCATTCAAATTTTGACTGCTTCCACGATCATGATTGCTTGCATCAAGTGAGTTCAATCTGACACTGCCTTTTTTGTATTGCCAGAAGCTTAACCAGCAAGATCCAGCAAGTGTTTAGGTAACACATCTGTCAAATTAGAGCACGGGCTCATGAAAGGTTCCATCAAATAGACAGCCTGGCAATCTAAATGGTCAGAACTTGTGAGCCGCAAAGAACACACAGTTTGGATCATTGGGTGGCAGGTTCATTGGCAGCCATCTCACGCTCTACCTGCTCCTGTTCACGCTGAAACTCTTCCTCAACCTGCCTTTTCACCTCCTGCAGTTCACCCCGGAACCTCTGGATGCGAGATGCCATGTCTTGCCCAGGAACTCGGAATCGCTCAGGGAACATCAACTGTTCCGACGTCCACTGTCCAATCTTTTGCTGCAGAATCCATTCATTGGTAGGATCCATGGGTTCAACAACCTGTGAATTGTCAAGCAAATCAGAAGATACCATGGAGGATACCACAACAATGACATCATCGTCATCATCATCACGTTTAGGGGATCTGCTTCTGGAACGAAGAGGGTCACTGCGAGACTGAGACGAAGCCATGGTCTACTAAGAAGCAGCAGGGAACTAACAGCTAGAGACCTCGACCCAAAGCTGCTGCTGATGTGACACGCAACATCTACCCAACAACTAGGTTGGATTGTTTCACAACAACTGACATGTCCAACGCACTTTCCCCTCCAAACTCAGAGGCAGCACCTGAGAAGCCTATTCAGCACGCATTCCCAAGAGCCCAACACCTCGAGCCGGTGGATGGACAAATCGGCTATGCAGCACATCAACTTGGGAAATGAGTGGGTTGATCTGAGAAAGCAAACATCCATCCAACAAATGGTTACATATAAATCCGAGCAATTCATGAGACAATAGCTTCAGATTTGATTTTCCTTCAAACATGATAAACCAGTTTAGAATGATGGACTCCTGTGAAGTATCACATACTTTGTTTGTAACAATAGCTGTCCTTGCCCGAGTGCATGTATGTTTGTATGTATGTATGTAATGTAATGTACTGTAGTGTAATGTAATTCAATTTAATGTACTGTAGTGTAATGTAATGAAATGCAATGTAACGCAATGCAATGTAATGTAATGTACTGTACGGTACTGTGATGTGATGCAATGTAATGTATGTATGTATGCATGTATGTATGTAGGTGTCTGTATATATGTATGTATGTATGTATGTATGTATGTATGTATGCATGCATGTATGGATGGATGGATGGATGGATGGGTGGATGGATGGATGTATGGATGCATGGATGTATGGATGTATGGATGTATGCATGTGTGTATGTAGTTGCATGTGTGTATGTAGTTGTATGTGTGTGTATGTTTGTATGTATGTATGTATGTATGTATGCATGTGTGTATGTAGTTGTATGTGTGTATGTAGTTGTATGTGTGTATGTAGTTGTATGTGTGAATGTATGTATGTATGTATGTATGTATGTATGTATGTATGTATGTATGTATCCATGTATGTACGTATGTATGTATGTTTGTACGTATGTATGTATGTATGCATGCATGTATGTATGTATGTATGTATGTGTTTGTTAGTTCGTTAGTTTGTTAGTTTGTTAGTTTGTTAGTTTGTTAGTTTGCTACTTTGTTAGTTCGTTTGTGTGTAGTTTGTTAGTTAGTTAGTTAGTTAGTTTGTTTGTTTGTTTGTTTGTTTGTTTGTTGGTTTGTTGGTTTGTTGGTTTGTTGGTTTGTGGGTTTGTTTGTTTGTTTGTTGGTTGGTTTGTTGGTTTGTTGGCTCGCTTGCTTGCATGATTGCTTGTTTGTTTGTTTGTTTGTTTGTTTGTTTGTTTGTGTGTTTGTTTGCTTGCACAGTGGAACTGATGTATGTATGTGTGCATATGTGTACGCATGTATGTATGTATGCAGGTCTGTATGTATGTATGGGTGTGAGGATGTATGGGTGTATGGATGTATGGATGTATGGATGTATGGGTGTATGGATGCATGTATGTAAGGACGTATGGATGCATATGTATGTATGTATGTATGTAGGTAGGTAGGTATGTATGGATGTATGTATGTAATGTAATGCAATGTAATGCAATGGAATGCAATGCTATGTAATGTAATGTATTGTACTGTAATGGTAGCGTAATGTAATGTGCTGTAATGCACTGCAATGCAATGTAATGTACTGTACTGTAATGTAAAATATACATCTATGTATGTATGGATGTATGTATGTTTGCATGGATGGATGGATGGATGGATGGATGGTTGGATGGATGGATGGATGGTTGGATGGATAGATGGATGTGTGGATGTATGGATGTATTGATGTATGGATGGATGGATGGTTGGATGGATGGATGGATGGATGGATGCATGGATGGATGGATGGATGGATGGATGGATAGATGGATGTGTGGATGTATGGATGGATGGATGGATGGATGGACGGATGGATGGATGGATGGATGGATGGAATGTTTAAACAACCCAATGTGTGTAGACTGTTGGTGATGAAGCCTTTCCACCGCATCATCTGGTTTATTAAATGTCTTCAAAGCTCACGCCAGGACCAGCTCACCACCCACACTTGATTCTCTGAGCTCTCCTGCAATCAGAACCATCTCCAAAGGTCAGGCCTCAGGCAGCGGTTTCCGATGGACAGGGGGTGAATTGTAGAACAACCAAACCCAGATTTCTTGCGACAGACTTTTTTTCTCGGCTTCCGTCAAGACAGTGCATCTTTCAGCGCAACATCAATGCCGCACGTCTGTGCAGCTCCAGAGACAGCACATCAACCTTTATGGCCATGTTTGACAATACTGGGATTTGACTTCTTTACAGCCTTCATTGCACTGGGTCTCTTCAGACTTGAGGATGGACTGGCACTGGGTTTCTTCATCCGCTTTGGCTGCTCTTGCGCCTTCAAGAGCTGGTGGTCAATCCTTTCTGCAATCTGCTGCAGACGCAGCCCAGACATAGCAATCTGACCCTGGAGGTCACACATCTCCCGATACAAATAGACTAATCCATCTGCAATGGGGCCAGCATCAATTCGTTGCAAGATCAAGTCCAGGCGAGGATCAACAACTTGCGGAGCAATGCTCATGGCTATCAGCACGCAATGCCTAATGAAGATGGAAAGAGCTGGAACTGTCTCAGTGTTCAATTTGAGCCAGAAACATCGACACCTATTTAAGTGAGAATTACACAATACCAATTTCATGCCAAACGCTTTCAGGCCGATTCATTACATATAAGATCACTTGATACACAATTCCAATCTGATCCCAATGAGAAAGAATGGTGGAACCTCAGAAGCTCCTGCCACGGCCCATGCTGAGAAAAGCTGAGGACCCAGGCAATCCAGGCAAAAAGAAGCCAAGCAATCAGCCGTCCAGCCTCAAGATCAGTGACCAAACGTGTTTGGTTGGTGAATCAATTTGTTTCGTATTGGTCAACCCCCGCTGTCATCATTCACATTCAGAATGATTCAATCATGATATTGTACATAAATATGGAAACATATTCGCACTGAATCAATCATCTGACGTCATCTCAGAGGGTGCAATGGCAAGCCAACAGCAAACTCACTCACACATATGGGACACAACACAAATGACAATACTTAATGGAAGAAATTTAGCACTGTTTTTTTATTACGATAGAAAACGCCTTGGTATGGGTTCCCATCAACCAACATCTGGAAGCATGACAATTCTTGCCTGAGGGGAGGTTGTCTTCGCAACAGCAGCTCGTAGACGATGAAGACGAAAGGGCCTCAAGGGCAGGATCTGCATTGTGGAACGATCCCCTCAACTCACCAACCACAATTCCAACACAATGGATCACAATGGCTGGGGGGAAGTTGTGAATCGCACTTGCGTTGAATGCATCAACCTTTTGTCTACATAGAAACTATACCTACCAATTGTCAACGCCAACCCACCTAAAACCAGGATCTAGATCCAGTTTGATGATTTCAGTCAATGTCGTACGCATCCACTGATGTCTTCCAAGCAATGTGGTGATCTTAGCTCCTGACAGCCGCTGCACAGAAAGCGCCATCAATTCGCAAACGATGACATCGACCTCATAAAGGCACCGGCTGAGATCAAAACCAACCAAGGGGTAACCAAGGGGATAACAACAGACAACGAGAAGTCAGAAGTGAATAACAGATCTAAAGGGTGTAATTTTGCCCAATCACCTTGCTCCGAATCATTTCAATTGTCCAAGCCAAACAAAATTAAGGTTGAAACCAGGTTTGGGTAGCAGCAGCTTCTCATGAGGCCATCGACCTCGGAGGAACCAGCGCAAATCCAAACATGATGTTTACCGTCTCAATTACATGACAGCCACGACAATGCAGTCCACTTGGGTTCAATTGAGCACTACACCAGGATCGAAGGAAAGGCACGAAGGGGCAACGGAACTCACTGGTCACGCTATTATGTACACTACAGTGTGTGGATCTGGCAAAAAAGCTGCGATTGGCAGCCAACGAATAGGACCCTGTCAAGCAACCTTAAACTCATGATTGGTACTGGGAAAAGCACATGCTGCTGATAAGGTTCGAGGGCCATCAACACTGTGGAATTGCACTCATGTTATCCCGTGTCCTTCAGTTGCGCTGCCGACGACGAGTGCGCTCACCATCGTCTGAAATGGCATTGTCCTACAAATGAATTGATGACCATGAATGATAGGACAAGCACTGGGGCATCCACCGCTAATATAATAGTAATTACCACCAACCATTGATGATGTTTGGCCATCAAACCGCAAATGACCACATGATTTGAACACCTTAGCAGTAAGTAGAAAGTCCTGCAACATCTCAAACACCGTACGACGCCGTTGAACTGGTGCTGGCGCTGCTGCCGATGAAGATGATGAGGAGCTGGAACCAGTAGATGGTGCTGAGGCATCAAACCCAGGCCACCCAGGGTCTGCATCATATGGACCAAGTGCGTTGGCCCCATCCTGCCAAAATCCAAACGATAGTCACTTGGTGATTTAATTCATCTGATTATTTGCCTACATTTTACCAATACCTTAACGTAACAATGACTAGTGTTGCCAATCCCTATGTGTCAAAACCCTTATGTTTAGCCCAAGTCCGGAAGGGAAGCAACTCCAGCTGGTGGGAGAGACGCAACCATTTGAGTGGCAAAGTCTTCAAGCAATGCCACGGCACCAGGAGTCAAGTTGGCATGCTGTTTGGCAACCTCGTGAGCACAGCGCACAGCCTCACCAAATTGGCGGGGGTATGCCGAGCTTTGTCCAAGGTTCTCTTTCTTTCCCGTAGTCCACCTGAAAGGCAAAGTAGTGTTGAGGCAACTGTCTCCATTTAAACCAAACCCATAATATGACTGACTAGCTAAACTATACCTGTAGTTGCAAACCAAATCTTAGTAATGGAGGGATATGTGTCAGTAACATAGTCAATCTAATGTGGCAATTCTCAGTCATATATGTATGTACGTATGTATGTATGTATGTATGGATGGATGGATGGATGACTGTCTGTCTGTCTGTCTGTATGTATGAATCTATCTATGTATGAATGTATGGATGGATGGATGGATGTATGTATGGATGTATGTATGTATGGATGTATGTATGCATGTGTGTATGGATGGATGGATGGATGGATGGATGGATGGATGGATGGATGGATGGATGGATGGATTGATGAATGGATGGATGGATGTGATGGATGGATGGATTGATGAATGGATGGATGGATGTGCAAAGCCATTAAAGCCGTCAAAGAACCTGGGGTCAAAGCCATCAAACCATTGCCAAATGCGATCAGGATTCTTGGCACCTCTCACCATCAAAGTGACACCTCTTCGGTTCCGTGTGGATGGCCAACACAGCCTATGGAGTTCCAACAAGAAACTCATCCCCTGCCACCTTCCCCTGAGTTCGATCGGCTTCGCCGACGTCGCACCGAACGTCCGCAAGTAGACCACAATGCGAGAGGGCTGTGGCAGGATGTCCAGGTGAGCTCGAATGGAGGGGAACTCGAACAACAAGCTGTTCAACTCAGATCCAATGGTAGGATGGCTTGTTAGAGACAAACAGAAACTGGAAAGGTTCGATACCGTTAAAAAAAAAAACAAAGTACAGCAAATAACATGTTAATGACTTGACTAGTCACAGGATTCTCCAATAGCCATTCGAGTCCGAGCCAATTGCACATCGGAACCAAAATGTCTCCAATCAGGCTAGCGGTTGCATTTCCAGTTTGCACGAAAGGAACACGCTGGTTTCCAAGAATGTTGTCCTCATCTGAACCAGGGCCCCAACCCCCCAGTCATCGGCTTAACGCCCAGTGCCAGCCAAGACTCAATGATTGATTGATCAACTACCAACGGTGCAAACGAAAACCATTGTTTAAACTAATCCTAGTGGCTGGTGTGCGGCCACTGGTGTGTGAGGACACAAAGCGCAGAAATGAACTGCACGTGGGCTCAATCAGAGCCAGTCCGCCCCACACTGTGAAGCATAGCATCAAACAGCACTCCCTCAAGCCGTTCCGCAGGTGAATATTGTGCGTATGGTTTCTGCGGATGTCGAAAGTGTTTCTTCCAGCAATGCTACCCACTCCTCCGAACACTTCCACATACTGGAATGTTTCCATATTCCTTTTGGAAAAGTGATAGGCCCGCTCCCTTCTACCTACAGCTTGGTGTGTCAAGCCCGAATCGAAGCAAAGGCCGGGGATGTGTGTATGTATGTATGTATGTATTTATGTATGTATGTATGTATGTATGTATGTATGTATGTATGGATGGATGGATGGATGTATGGATGGATGTATGGATGGATGTATGTATGGATGTATGGATGTATGGATGTATGGATGTATGGATGTATGGATGTATGGATGTATGGGTGTATGGATGTATGGGTGTATGGATGTATGGATGGATGTATGGATGTATGGATGTATGGATGGATGGAGGTATGGATGTATGTATGGATGGATGGATGGATGCATGGATGGATGGATGGATCTATCTATCTATCTATCGATCGATCTATGCATGTATGTATGTATGTACGTATGTCTGTATGTATGCATGCCAGTATGTATGCATGTATGTATGTATGTATGCATGTATGTATGTATGTACGGATGGATGGATGGATGGATGCATGGATGGATGGATGGATGGATGGATCAATCTATCTAATGCATGGATGGATGGATGTATGGATGGATGGATGGCTGGATGAATGGATGGATGGATGTACGTACTGTAATGTAATGTAATGAAATGTCATGTCATGTAATGGAATTTAATGGAATGTAATGGAATGTAATGTAATGTAATGTAATGTATGTACGCATGCACGCATGCATGTATGTATGTATGTATGCATGTATGTATCATCCCCTAAACAGGAATTAACCTACACAGACAAACCTCATGTTGATGATTATTGAATTTTGTGCTTAGTAAAAAAAAAGATTCTGAACCAAAAATGGTGCCAAATAGATCTGGTGAGGCACCGTTCTCTGTCTCCAACCAGGGATAAATCCCAATCAGCCACGATTGCAGCTGAACCAACGTCATCCCTGCTGACAACACCATGCCGAGCAACGTGCACGTGATAACCAGGGCACTTGAGCAAAGCTTGGGCTGCTGGGTAGAGCCAGCATGACTGGTCCCTGAGAATTTTGATTAGAATGGTGCCCTCAGTTCAATGATTCATGGATTTCCCTTTGGAGTTGAGATGGGTCACACTTTGTTCCATGATTGATGGATATTTCCCTTTCAAATTGAGATAGAAACATGCACTTCCGAATCCCTGAGATAGATACTTCCCCTGAGACAGCACGCAAATCTGAAAGAATGATCATAAAGCCCTCTGAAACAAGCATATCCAGGTGCTGCCTTCAGCAGCAGGATGGAACATTTTATTGCGCTTAAATTTTCCAATGTTTGACGTACAGCGCGTTTGGGTTGCAAGTATTGTTTTAAAGCTAAGGG
This sequence comes from Symbiodinium kawagutii, assembly GCA_009767595.1. Taxonomy (NCBI): domain Eukaryota; class Dinophyceae; order Suessiales; family Symbiodiniaceae; genus Symbiodinium; species Symbiodinium kawagutii. The sequence continues at coordinate 25,038 of VSDK01013934.1, forward strand.
CTTGCGACCGATGTCTTTGTTTGCTAGATGTTTTTGGAATGGAGTCATCGAATAGTGTAGATTAGCTGTACTTGAGCCATCTTTAATGTGTGGGCATCGTTGTGCTGCAGGATTCGTCCAAACGCCTTTGTCCTGAGAAGCCTTTGGGGGGCCGTCGTCTTCCAAGCAGCTTCTTCCATGTGGCTTGGGCAGGAAAGCAGTGCTGGCCATCGAAAGCCGTTGTGTTGTGCAGTCTTATTGGGCTGCTGACCTTGTGGAACATGGTCGGGAGCATGTTCAGGAACATGTGGCATTCATATTCCATGGATAGGTTTCCTGGCAATGCAAAGTGGGAAGAGTTGATACATGTGCCATCTATTGCGCCTGTTTCTCTGGCTCGTTTGATATTGACAAAATCACTTGTGCCATCTATGGGTGTGAAAGTGTGCCATTTAGATTCCATGGTTGTCTACTCGTTGTCGTTTCAACTTGAGGATGTTGCTACATTGATTGCCAAGTGTCCACCTGTAATGCATGGGAGACCATAGTTTGACTTGAGTCCGTGTGAAGCACGGCAGAACACCTTCTGCATTCGAAGCCTGGAAGCAAATGGGAAAGATGAGCACCCGGCTTTGTGGAGAATTCCATGGAATTGAACAAAAAATCAATGATTACAGTAGGTGGAAGAATGGAGAGAGAGAGAGAGAGAGTACAGTAGGTGGAAAAATGGGAAAGGTAACATTTACAACCCTGCAAGGCAAGCCAGAGTTGCAGTGTAATATCCATCCGCCGCACTCTGGCACAACGCGTAGACCCTGTGATCCAAAAAGCCATGCTTTTTGATGAACATGTCCTCATGGTTCTTGAGGTTCTTTTTCTCCCACGTGGTCAGGAGATCGTAACTTAGTTTTCAAGGCAAACAAAAACATGGATCCATGAAATGTAAATGTACCAACATCATGCAAATGAGCATAAAGAATGCAGTTTACAGTTGTACACCGCACATATACAGTACAGTACATCATTGCATAGTGATCAATTAAGACGGGGGGCAATGGTTTTGTCACCTGAGCTCTTTTCTTTACCATTTTCTTTTCCTTGTTGAGAATGTCTTGGTCGGTAAGCCAAAACGAATCCCTAGGGTCCACTCGAAGTTCTGATGATGTAGCTTCCATGAGCTGCTGGTACACCTCCGCAGGCTCCCGTACGAAGGATCCCCAATCCCGACTGACTGCAATATGCCACTGGCGTTTGCGAGCATTGGGAAAGAACCCGAAGTCCTCAAGTCTTTCAAAAATGATCGAAAGGCCGGTTTGGAAGCGGGCTCTATGTCACAACACCCCCCGTATTTCCCACCCCGCATAGTAGATGGCACAAGTCTATAGCAAAAACACTGCTTAACCGTTCCAAGCTTCGCTCGGGTTGGTTAGAATCTTGCGGATGTCATGTCCATCACCCAAAGCTTTTTCCGTCAAACCACCAATCTCTCCAGTAGCGACGTTTTCGAGAACCCTGATTTTTGATGTTGTTCCAAAAAAATATGCCAACCTTAGCACTGTTTGGACAAAATCCAATGCAAAAAGCGGAATGCCATTAGCCACCTTCAGCCATTCGTAGGCAAAATGGAATTGAACCACAAAGAAAATCTACAATATGTTCAATGCAAGAAGACCAGAAACTGAGATGCTGAAGAGGGATCGTTGCCGCCTTTCATATTCCCCCTTGGCGATGATCCCACACAGGGAGTGCCGCTAAAATCCAAATCAAGCGCCTCTGCATATGAGCATTCTGCTTTGCACTTGGAGCACCTGACCATCAACTACAGTACAGTACGTGGTTCATTTCTTTGCAAGGTCTATTGCATACGTGTTTTGAAGCGGGAGGGGAGGAAATGAAAAAGCAAACAAGAAATGTTAGAAAAGTGTGAGGCATGCAGCTACAGTAATGAGAAAACTCCTTGAAACCACATTGTAGCAACGGCGACTTTATCAACCCCACCTGCCCTTCCCCCTAAAAACGAGCTTACTGGCAATCTTCATCCGCTCTTCAAAGGAAGTGCTTGCAGCAGATTCTGGGGAAAAAATGCCCCGATGTTCTTCCGGCACACCTCGAAGGAGCTGCGCACATCACGTGGGGCAGTTGTGGCTGTCCAGGAAATGGTCACCATTGCGATGTTCCAGCTCTAGGCATTTCTAAAAGCAACTTACTGCATTGGAATGAACCACAGCTAGATGTATATATGCAAATATTTATTATGTGTGTATATATATAATATGTATATATATATATATATATAGATATGTGATATGTGTGTGAATGTGTGCGCGTAAACAAATTTGGATGGATTATATTGCACTTGTGCCATCCACAGGGTGGGTGGAAACTACAGCAGATCGACTTTGCCGGGAACCAAAGGGCACAGACTTGTGCCATCTACTTCACCTAGGAGATTTGCTCGGACACCTTAATGCTTTCAGGGAACAGTCCAGCATGTCCATGAAATGGTGTTGATGGTTCACCATCAACCCCATGCTGTGTAGAGCCGTGGTAGTCACATCCGTCAACAAGTCGCAGCTGGAGATGAACTTCAAGGAAGGAAACCAATTGTCTCCAGAAGCGCTTTCCACCGCCTGGGCTGGGTTGTAGGCGAATGAGGTTACAGTATAGCCTGAAATTGCATCACAATTCTGCCCAAAGCAAAGCTAGCCTAGAGTACCGCACAACATTGTCATTGGCACGGCCTCAAGCCAAGAAGGAATACAGCAATTAATCAGCCAAGCATCCCGAGCTGCAACTTCTGGAGCACCAAGCCCAGTGAAATGGGACGAAACCCGATAGGATTTCCTTGAAGGATCCTTGGCAGAACAGGGGGAAGGCAAATCCACAATATGCTGAAAGATGGCACAACCCCTCTTGCTTACCATGACCTGCTGCCAGGTGTCAACAAAATCAATATGCCTTTGGATGACAGACTGCATCAAAACCACGTTGCATCAATCACATGGGAAGCTTCTATAGTACAGTAGGTGGAACATAGATCAGCCAAGGTTCATTGAACATGCACCTTACCTCCTGTGAATCAGCCAGTTTCGCTGCCGCACCCACCAGCAAGCGTGGCCACTTGGCTAAGGCAGTCTCCCGAGTGTTGGATCCCGCATCCGCACCCATTGCAGACATGCCCCAGGATCAAGCTGACCCCTACAGAAAGGTTGAAAATGGCAAGCAAGGGACCCTCCCTGGAACATGCCATCCTGTTTTTTTGTTGTGTTCCACGTGCTGTATCAAACACAAAAAAGAACAACATATGAGACATTATATATGCTGTTGCAAACATCCTGCATTTTTTGGAAGGCTTGTCTTCACTCGGGTCTATCAGATTTGCTTGAGCCACGTGACTGATTTTGCATTAGATCTTCGTTGATCTTCGACATTCTCGCGATACTGCAAAGGCAGTCTTGTTTGATTAGTACTGGGTGCCAATTACCCCTTGCTGCAATATATGAAGGCGTTGTGCCATCTTTTGGGCGTAATCTTGTGATGCAATATGTGATGGCGTTGTGCCATCTATAGGGGTGGTCTTGTGATCTCAATCGGCCTATTTCTCAAAATTCGATGGAACACGGGGATGAACGGAGGTGGTGGAGCTGGCCATGGATTCCTTGGAGTTGTGCCATCTATGGGTGTGAAAATGGAATTTGGCCTTTGTATGCAGCTCAACTTGTGATACCCATCCGCCAAATATGGCGAATAACCTGGAAAAAAAATCAGACACACCAAAAAACTTGTTTTCCTTGACAATACCAGCGTTTTCGTCCGTTTTTTGCATAGATGGCACAAGTTGACTTGTGCCATCTACAAGGCCTTGGCAAGGTGATCTGCTGCATTCTCTATCCCCATACTGATGGCACAAGTCAAGAATTTGTGCCTTCTACTTTTACTTCGGAGTAACCTTGGCACTTTCCGGATCCGAGAAAATCAAGTTGGCCGATAGACAGGCCGCTTGTCGCAGGAATCCCAAGCCAAGCCACACATTCGCCAGTGAAACATCGGAAAGCTGTGAACATCGACTTGGGGATGTTGTAGAAGTACTTGGTGAGCTCAAGTTTTTCCTGTGGAGGCTGACCCCTTGGCGCCCCTGGCATGTCGCTTCTTGGGGATGGTGGTGGTTGGAGCAACGGCAATTGCCCATCTCTGGGCAAGCTGTGCGTGCAGAAATGCCTCAAAATGCATGAAATTGTCCGGCATTGCGATGGTTTGGGGGGTACGGAACCATGTAGCCATGTATAATCAAATCATGATTAACAATTTGATAAAAACACCCTTTCTCAGAACGCATCATATCGATTCACGTCGACTATGGTAGTCATCATTGGTTTCCACAATCATCTTTCTGACATATTTCGATGCTGCTGTACCAATAGGATGACATTGCGCCGGGTGTGCGATTGCAGCAGGAGCATCCTTCAGTAATCGCCTCTTCCAGTATTGGCTACAAACTGATGCGCCATACATATTGTGGCTGGAGGTCAAACACCTACAAACCAAACTAACGTGCAACGTGACACGCATAGACTTGATTCGCCGGGACGTTGACAATTGCCTTGTCTTGTCGATAATTTAACTGTGACAATATGTCGTTCTATATTTACACAGGTAATGATAAGGTACTGCCCGCACACACATTGTTTGATCAGCCATCACCACCAACCATCAGTGGCCATTAACCATCACTACGTATCACCCGTGTTCCAATTTCTAGCATTGAATCCATTGTAAAAATGGGATTGCACGCTGTCAAATAACCTACACCGAGCGACTCATCTCTAATCATCAGCAACTATCACCAAACACCACTAACTATCACTAACCATCATTGCACCATCGTTGACCATCACTAAGCACACTATCAATTCCACGTTTTTGATTCGGAAAGTCACCCGGCCATGGTTCACCCGCCATGCAGCACCGAGCATCTGCAACTTCACTCTGTCCGATCCTCAAGGGGTCTGGTCCGTGCAGCCCAAGCAGATCCAGGAATTTCAGGAGATTACTTACAGTACCAGTTGATTGATGCAATTACCATGCAGTTAGGAAAAATATAGCTACAATGAATGGCGGGTTATAAACCAACGAGGCTAACGTTAGGTGGGTGCCACTCTGAAAATCGCATAGTTGCAGTTTGATTTCTTTTGCACTGAAATTAAACAAAATATGCTCATATTTCGGTGCACATAATTGTCAATTATAGCACTCAACAATGTCAGTTATGGCACGCTGTATAGTATAGCTCATATGGCAGTGGGTCAGTTCACCCCGTACCCCTGGTTTCCCATCATTAGCCAGGCTGTTTTCCCCTATCATTGGTCGGTTACTATCCCCATGAAATTGATTGGTTAACTGCTTGACCCATAGCTATATGGTTGGTATATATATATATCCCCTGTTATTGTTGCTTATTTTCCCCTATTATGAACCATTAACTAGCTATTGTTGCAAGGTGGGCCCCTAACCACTTATAAGTTAGTTTATAACTAAGTTAACTAGGGGTAACTACCAGTTATAGGAGATTATAAACCAACTTCTAACCCCTGGGGGCCCACCTTGTAGCTATTATTGGTTGGTTGATATTGACCCATAGCCAGCCATGGAGCTTCTGTCAATTGACATCTCTGCGTTGGAGCTACGCCCGTGGTTCACCGTGGTCGTGTGCGATATGTGGCGGCTTCTCCCGGGCGGCCGAAGGCAAGCGCTGAAAGTGGCCACACGAGTAGTGAGGCAACATTTGTTTACCAAAAAAACATCAAAAACTGCGGTTATTTAGACGTTTTGTTGGAATTATTTGGATTTTGCGAATTGCTTCGGAGTTATTTGGATTGATCAACTCCAACTGTCCCTTGCAGCCAATAGTACCCATGATGAACAGTACCCCTGTGGTAATAGAAGGTGAGAGTTGTTCGAATTCACTTTTCTCTCCTCACGGACGCTCCAGTAGATCTCTGCTCCACGAAGTGTTACAGAATGCCAGATGGAACACTTGTCCTTCTTGTCGGAATATATGCCAAATAGATCCAAATAGAATGCCAAAAGATATGTAAAATAGAAATACACGGAGCATTCCAGAAAAAATATCAGAATATGTCAGAATGCATGCCAGAAAAATATGTCATACCAGGAAAGTGATGGTGGAGATCTCTCGAAGGAACGTAATTTCAGCTGTGCTGTGCCCAGCGGTCCATCGACATTGCAGTAGTTTTCTTAGGGCCACCCGTTATCAATCCATCATTCCACCGCTCTTTGGCACAGAAACAACCCTCAAACCTGACCAAAGATCATCAAAGCACCAGCTCTCCATCAACTTAGGCAGTCCAACCATGTCCAACCTCCAAACCCCACCAACCCCTCCAAACAAGTCTTAGGGACTGCTCATGGCATAATGGTCGGTGGGATTGTTCATCAAGACTTGTTACATTGGCTCGCAATAAAATGATAATACCTTCTATATTCGCTGGGAGTCAAACTTTGGGTGCCCAAAAATTGGAAGGAAACTAAAATAAAACAGATTTGGCGGGGTAAATAGCACAAAAACAACCTGTCATCAAATGGTGCCAGACGGACTTCATCCTGAAATTGTAGAAGCCATCTATCAGTACCTCACCAATCATGAGAATTCATTGAGGCACGAGTCGGGTATACCGGTGTGACCAATCTCCCCAGGGATAGGCGCCGGTCTGTTTCAAGCATCGTTATAGTGGCAAAGCCAGACATGACGTACAACACGGCGAAAAGCAGAATGAAGGCCTCATAAAGCATCGAGCTGCCCCTCATCCCCGACATCGGAAGTAGGGAAATCAGCCATGACTTGTGGGAGCACCAGTTTTGTCAAAGACATTCCTGCGGAAGGTTCATTTTTGGCCATCGCAGTGATTCAAATAATGTTAATGTGGATGAATGAACTCTAGGTTTGTCAGTTTTGTTACTTTCGGGGTACCATTTTGATGGCGAACCAAGGTTTAGGGTCAAAATCACGTTTAAATACAGCTATTGATTCGATTTGATTCGAACCGTTTTACAGAAGCAATCGGGGTTTTCAACTATTGGGAGTCAATTCCATAGACTATAGGGCGAACCGCAGCTGCAGGAGAATCGGTGTCTGTGGAAGTATGTTTGTCCGAAGCAAATCGACATATCACCGGCATCAAACCATTGCAGGTTCAAACGCGTTGTGCTGAGCTGGTGTACATTTTGCCTTTCAGCCAGAAAGTGCAAAAGAAGTGGGTATGCATTATGCATATTCTCTCTCTCTGTTATTTTGAGAAAAACTCACTCATGGAGCCCTTCAGGATTCAGATCGGCCCGGAACATGCCGCCAAGAAGACCAAGTTCCCATGAGTTCCCAGGTTCTCATGTTCCTACCTTTCGCTATGGACGCGTTTCGAGCCCAACATACCCCAACATACCCAAAATAGTTGATGCCACCGAGGGACGAGGAATAAAGTCCGAATTCCCGCGAGGAGTCCTGACAGACATTGACACTTTGCCACAGCAAACCACATGGGGCCGAGATCAAATATCAGCAAGCTGGCGCATGAATACTGAAAATCATGGTCTATAGCAGAACTTTTCAACAAATGCGAAATGAATAGATATACATAATCCCTTTCTATTTGATGGTAAATCACCATTCATTTATGGCTATACACCGAAGGTGACTTCCTAAAAGCTGGACCGACCATTAAGAATCAACCATCATTGTTCCATATAGTTCATGTTCCTGCCTTCCTAGCAATATTATTCGCCACTCTTGGCCACTATATGATGGTTTCTTAAAATAGGAAGCCCAAAAAAATGGTTGGTTTATTTCTATAAGTTGTAAACAAACACGGTTTGGGGGGAGCCCTATATTCAGAAACCACCACACTGACCATCAAAATCTGGATCCAGATGTGCGGCCTGAGTTGGGGTCCCAACACCTTCCCCCGGCCAGTCCTTTCACCATGAGCCGCAAATCCTTCATGATGCGGATGCGGAACAATTTGACGATGCGCACCAGCCGAATCAAACGACAGAACCTCACGGGGGCTGCAGCTGAAGTGGTTCACGATAATGATTGGTTGGTGAAGAGTGGTAGTGGCTACAAGTGGATCATTGATGGCAAAAAAGTGGCTAATAACCAACTTCTTCTTTCTTGTCTCTCCGGGCTTAACCAACTATTCACTATTGAGTGTACGGGCAAGTTTCCTTGATGATCATGTGCAACGCGGGCTTTCCGTGCCCAAGATTGTCAACTAGAAAGATCTGGGAGTCCATTTAGTTGATGTGGCCATGAAACAAGGTCACCCTGCCGATCCTTCCAGGGGCACAAGCAACGAACAAGAGGAAAACATTAGTCACCAAAATGGATCCATAAAAATCACAAACCGTTCAACCGCGAAAAATGTTTGGTGTATAACCAAGGCAACTACCAGTACTTGTAGTAGATTGTATAGTATATACCTACATGACATGTCTTAACCAACTTAGCAGTTTCCCGTTGCCTGCTAGTATGGTGCTTATGGATCTCGAAGGATCGAGGGATCGTCCCAGTGAGCCCTAGCAACATGCCACCGCACACATATATGGTTGCAAACGCGTGCCACTTACATGCATCAAATTGCATACAAGGCATTTTGAACCTCATGGAAAAACTTATGCAATTTGAAATGCTTACTGTTACATGCATTTTTTTCATCGCCATCCCGGAGGTCCAGAGAAGGCTGAGGGCTTATGCACATCCAACTTCACAAATGTTTTTTTCTTGTCCGTTCAATGCCAGTCGATGCTGTCCCTTTTCCGGCAAATATCCCATTTGGGCAACCTGCTGTGAGTTCTGTTCTTACCTTCATCTTAGCACCCCCTTGCGGTACTACTGACTGTAGAGCCTAACCAAAGACCAATAGCTACTCTACTAACCTTTTTGCCATCTTTTGGTAGCCATTCACACCGTCTAACCAGGAACCAGGGATTCTCCACCCAGCATATAGAATTGCATGGTGTGCCTTTGCCCACGTGTGCTTGCAGCAAAATCACCTTGAACAAATCTAGGTCTCAACATCCTTCCCACTTTTCCCAGGATTCAGTGCACGTTGAAACAATCGAAGATTTTCCACACCTCAAACTGAACCATCCACAACATGTTCCGTCTCTGTTGGCCGTGGGACCGGAGGAGGGATGTTCCTTGAACATCGGCGTCCGTCCCAACGAGTTGAAGAATCAAATCCTCAAAGCCCGCAGTGACGCTGCAATCTCTTGCTATCTCTTACCGTCTCTTACCCCACCTAAAACGCAACATCCTTAGAAACCTTTGCTCATCACTGTAGGGAACTTATACAATCTTGCTAAGAACAACAGTTCTATAGTCATTAGAAGGCTGCAACTGCAACAAAATTTGTGGACAGCCACACCTTTCAGAAGAACGGAGTCCAAGGACAAGTTTTTGGCAAAAACTTGGACTCCCAACAATCTGTCATAACGCCTTGCCTCACGAAAAAACACCTCAAATGAATGCAAACAATGTCACTGTAAGTCATCTAATCAGGATTTGTTGGAGATCCGACATCGAACACCCCAGTTGTAGATCAAATATGTTAGTTTGCTAACGTTATAATTATTTGCTAACGTTAAAAAAAACTTGTGCTGGTTTCTGAAGCGCTGGAGCTACCATCCATTACCATTGTCCATACTATGACCCACTAGTAGCCGAAAAGAACAACAACGCACATTAAAACCAATCAATCATGAACCGTGATCAACTTTTCATACCAGGCCAGGCATTGATACGCATTGATGACCTGGAATAATCTTGCCTTCAATGACCTCCAATCACCATATTCGCAAACACGCAAACACGAATATGGTTCCCTCAAGGCTTCGAAATCAACATATTTCAATTCTTTCCAACCACATGCAACCATATTCATTCATTCAGGCAAAACATTCAATGCAATATGACATCATCACCCTCCCCAACCCAAATATACACCCCCCCCCCCCCCCTTCCATACATTTTTCCTAACGTATCAGACCTCGGGGGTACATCATACGATCCTTGACTTCGGATCCTAGGTGGATGGATGTTTTTGCATCTGAGGCGCTACGACGCCACCGGCCACAAGGAACAAGTCAAACAAGTTCCTCAGTCAGCGATGCTTCATGGTGCGTTGAGGGAAGCAGTCTGTAAACAACAATGAAACGACAACAGCAACAACAAAATAACACCACAACAACAACAACAACAACAACAACACCAACACCAACACCAAC
>VSDK01013934.1:38022-47169 GCA_009767595.1 Symbiodinium kawagutii
GCGCCAATGGGATTGGTGGCTGAAATTGCCTTCTCAAAGTCACAGCTACGAATCCCAAGTTTGGAAAAAACACTGGAAATTTAATCTAGAGCTGCAAAAAAAGATGCATCAGCCTATCCTGCTATCCGCGTGACTACCTGAAGTCTCTTGCACTCGGACCTGGCTGACATCAACGTGACCCATGTGGGGCATCGCATGGTGCTGCATGGTGACCGCTTGGGCTACCTGGTTGTTTCAATGGTTGCCTGCAGCTGGCAACGGGTCCCATGGGTGATCCAGGCTAGTGCGCCCAGTGACAATGAGCAAAGCCACGATGGGCTCAATGTATGTCAGCGGATGCACCTCGTCAAGGTATCAGGCGAACAGTTGAGACCAGTTTCGTTGTTTCTCTCCGGTGGCACATCCGATGCTCCCGAAAAACCGAACGCATGCAAACACACTCGAACGCATTGTCTGGGAAGACAAACATAGATCATGCATAATGCAGAATTACATGAATGTTTTCTTAGTCTAGTTGCAATAACGAAGCAATAACAAACTGAGTCACCCCAATTCGATGGGTGAAAGTCCAAAAATACTCGGTGTTAATCCCAAAAACACAGGGTGATTGTGAGTCAAGGTACGTTCAATTTGGTCTTTCTATGTCATGTCTTTCTGTACCGCCAAAGCAATCTGAACCTTCCGGACTTCTTTTTCACCCATGCGACCACTTGGCGAACCCATGCGGCCTGTCGACACTGCCGAGAGAGATCCTAAGCAAAGCCACACTTGACCACCTGACTCCTCACCACGCACGGATTTCAATGACACACGTTGGCTAAGGAGGTGGCGGGAGTCTGGGAATTGAATGGTCAAGGCTCGTTTCAAGTCTTGCGGTGGCAAATTGGGGTTCCAAAATGCTCGGTCTGCAAACTGCAAGACCTGATCCTTGAGCTGCGGCCACTGCTGTCGCATCACAATCTTTTGCAGGGTCGGCATCGATCCACTGCCGGGGTCGGCATCATTTGTACGTCGGAAACGGAGATATGCCTTCAACACATCTTGCTGCTGCGTATTCACATCCACCAGAAAATGCACATCTCGTAGCTCTGGCGCACCCGGCAGTTGCAACTCGCAGCTGGGTAACGAGATGGAGGCCATGGATGCGCTTCCTCCAGACTGAAGTGGCAACCTCTGCGGCTTCTTCGTGGACAGCTGGGGGATGGCATCATCTTGGGCATCAGGCGGGGCTCGTGGTTCCGAGTCCTCTTTGAAGGCCAGCAAGTGGAAGGGTTCCTTTGAACCGTAGAGGCCTGGCACTGGCACATGATAAATATCTGCCGCCACACGGATACCAGCGGATCCACGGAAGGACATGCGCAAACACACGGGCGGCCAAAAATTGGCAGGCTCCGATGAACTGGTGGTTGTGGATGGTTCAACGAAGGCTTTGAAGCGCTGTTGCTCCTCATCAATGAGCAAGGAATCAAAGGACTTGCCTTCCATGCTGACGGAGGTCATGATCAGATTTTGCACGCATTTGCTTTCCCCATGGATCTTGAACTGGTCATCCAGGAGCACTTCGCCATCGCAAACTCCTCGCAGCATCCGGCGAAAACTGAGGATCAAGGATTCAGCATCTGCATTTTTAAGGGAGGCCTCGATGCTGGCTCTCACCCAGAGCTCCAGGACCCATGAACAATACGCATTTGCCGCCACAAATGCTGCCTCTGAGAGAAGGATGAAGCGAATCCAGCCCCAACTCCGCACTTGAAAGAACACAAGGTACGTGCCCGCATCCACTGCCGCAAAAAGGAAATGGAAAGGAATCGTCACAGATCTATCCACAAAACCCAGCAGGCACATACGAGATGTTGCCAGGAAGGGCTGCGATGAAGCAAAAGTAAGTAGGTCAGGGGCAACAAAGGGAGTCAACATCACAATGGAAAGAACAAAGAGATGGATGCTGTAGCAAAAGGCTTTGATCCGACCCGGAGTCAATTCTATCTTTTCCTTTCCCACGACCCAATGACTCAAGTAACAAAAGAGCCAAACACACACTTGAAGCGCAGAGAGGAACGTTGGGGTCAAAAATGCCTTATGCAAGGAATGCAGAAAGAGCGGCAGCACCAAATGCACCACACTTTGGGCGATCATCGTGTAATTTCTCTTCCGTAGCTCTATCACTTCCTCATCGACCCGGCGCTCCAAGTCACCCAAACCCTTGGGAAAACCATAGTGGAAGTGAGCCAACTGACTCAAGGGACCACTTAAGAGGCTGAAATCCCAAGTGCTGAAGTATCCAAGGGTCAGCCGCATGTGGAAGAGCACAAGCACCGTGGCCAATGTCCAGAAATATTTGGGATCCATTGCGATGAGCAGTTCGAGAGCTTCGTCGACCATGGCAGGCAGTAAATCACAGGCTGTGGGAAATTGTTGATCACAAGCTTGATTAGCCATCACCAACACTACACTACCCATCAACATAAATCAGCATGCGTATTTCGTGCGTTTCCAAAACAGTTTCCAGGCATAAGGTGCACCTTTACGCATGAGAACATTTTAGAACACTAATACACAGGTGCAGCTGTGTTGCAATTTATTGAATGTTCAAATTAGTGACGATGAACATATAACATCAGATTCCAACAGTCAAAACATGATATAAAATGACCTGGCTTTTCAGGTTGCCGTCGCTGAACCAAACGCAATGACATCTGCAAGCTGCACCAGGGCGTTTTCAATTTGAGGTTCCCTAGATGTAGCTATGGTTAAATGGGTTATTAACCAAGTTACATAAGTTATCACTAGGGGGCCACCCTCGTATCCTTTGCTTACCGTGTTGAATCTTTACAAACATCTTCTTGTCATCAAGCTCTACCGCCGGTTTTCGCTCTACTTGGGAAGAAACAAATCTGCGGATCTCCCACGGGTAGTCCTTCTTCAGACTTGTGGCATCTTGATGAAACGGATCATCGCTGATGACATAGAGGACAAGGCCAAGGAATGTGTTTACACCATAACGCTCCAGCTCGCTACTAATGTCTAAAGCCACAGCCCATCGCTGCCCAACCATAGCTGCTTGGTCATCTAATGTTGTGGACTGTGACACGGGTCAATACTCACGGTCTGGTTGGTGGCTAGTTGCGCCGTCCCAAACATATGCGTGTCAAGCGACCATTTGTTCACACCAGGACAAATAAAAAACATGTCAGTCAACCGCCACCCACTGGCTACCAACAACCAGTTGAATCATCAAGGTATGCTTTGATACCCAAAACCTATAGTGATGACTCGTGTCAACCCTGGATTAATAGACCAACAATTCGAATGCAAAACATTCGAACATCCAAACCATACCAGGCTGAACGGTTTCTTGAAGTGGCGCCTGTCACAGTTAAAAACCGTGGTCAATCCAGTTCCATGTTCCAAGCGGATCGAAAAATTAAGGTATCCAGATCTGCATCGCCCTCCAAAGGTTCGTCTCAGTCAAGTGTTCATATATATGGTGAGTTGAGGTCAATTAATTTCAATTCACCACTATATGCTGATGTGGAACCAATTAGGTTTCGTGAAATAATCCAGCAAAAAAACACATCCAAAGACAGCCGTCGGATAATGATGCCTAGTTTTAGTTGGAGCTTGTTGGTTCACCCATGTTGTGACTAGTTCCTTTTTCACCAACTGACCAACTATCTATCTATATGGTGGTTTCTCAACATCGAGGACCCCGTGAAATGGTTGGTTTACTACTATAGATGGTGAATATTGGATGATTTGGGGGATCCCATGATTTGAGAAACGCCCATGAGTGATTAATTACCCTACCAGTCTAGTCATGTGTGATCCTAGTGATTAACTATACAAACTGTCACTGAATGTGACTGATATAGTGATTAACCTGTGGCAACCCCCCACATGGTTTGGCTTCTCGATCCTTACCTGCGAAGAAACCCGCGTTACGTCGCACAGCAAAGGCACCGGCTCGGGAGGCGCAGCAAGGTCGTTAATGCGGACAAATGTCCTCGGTCGGCGCATCGTCGACGCTGAAGCCGCAGGCGGCGCACGAGCGTTCGGCAGCGGGATCCACCAGTTCGGGTCATCGGCGGGGTGAATGAATAGGGGGATACCAACCAACCATTGGGAGAGATAATGGCTCATGATGACGATTGATGATTGATGATTGATGATTGATGATTGATGATTGATGATAGATGATAGATGAGAAGAGGTAATGTTTGATCAGGAATCAATGACTGTCAATGATGTTGATGGTTGATGATGACCAGAGCTGTGGCTGTCACTGTTGGCATGAGTAACACTTGTTGGGCTGGCTTCATCATGGCTAATGCTCACTTCAAAAAACAAGAAACGATTAATTAACCCCCAGCGGCACCAAACTTCCAGGTAGAATAAGTGTCAACCAAGTACAGTAGATGTTAAAGAAAAAAACGATCACTCCCAATAATATCCAGGCCAACTCAACCCCAGAGAATCACGAGCAACTCCTCCAGGTTTTGTCTTTAGAACGTGCAAACTTTGACTGAATTGAAGCGGAAATAAACTCGACAGAAGGAGTTTTTCACTGGCTCACTTGCTGCTCGTTTGTATGTCCAAAGCTCATGTCTGATGTTGAAGCTCAATTTATAAGTTCGCTTCTGCTCTCGTCGCGTTGGCCGTGAGCCTATTGAAATTGCAGCTTGAATGGTTCCTGAATCGTACTCCCTCCTATGGCTATTCCCATGTTTCTCGCAACATCTCGCAACTAATTATCCAAGAATTTCCGGTTTTCTGGCTCACGAGGCTTCTTAATTTGAAAGGTCCCAACCCCAAAGACCATGTGGAGGGGTCTTCTTTTTCCGAAGTCAGCAAATATTTGTGAGACAGGATGGCAGCACAATGACGGACGATCATGCAGTTGGTACTTTTTAAAGAAAAGTTTGCAGCATCATGGCCGTGCTGGATGACAATAAATCACAGATATATTGCTTCAGACATACATCAGCAAAAATGAATTCTAGAGTTCCCATCCATAAGCAGTGGATACAAATAATAAAAAATCTGGTATATAATCATTATAACCCATCTAATCTTTAAAAAAACACAGAATATAAGCTGGTGGTTATGGTCAGTGTTTGCCCCCGGAGAAAAAGCTTAGAAACACCAGCCAGTAAGCTAGTGGATACCTATGATCCGGTCAGGTTCAGCCACAGCTTTGATCTGTTCGCAACGAGTCAACTCAACACCACAACAACCATAGTGAGGGACTTGGGGCTGCGCGTTTCAACGAAGAAGAATTCGACGTTGGAACATGGAAAGTAGAACTCTTGTGCCTTTAAGCTTCAAATTCAGGGGACAAGAGAGAAGTATCATTTTTTGCGACTCAAATTGCTGATTGTGATCACATTTTTGCCTTATGGTTGACAAGAGGCTGTCATCACCAACAATGAACTCGCTGGTGGTTGAACCGCCCCTATCAAAAATACGAGTCAACCACCCAACCATTTGATAATACTGGGGAAAGTAAAAAAAGTCAATCAGACCACCCAACCAGTAGTTGTTTAACCGTGAGTGTGTGGCTTATATTACCTGATATTCCTTATTAGTAACTAGTATTGACCAGGGGTATGATCACTTCATGATAGTTCCCTGATTAAATCTAGGGGATCATGTCATGATCACAACAATGAAGGTCAATAAGTTCAACGGCTAATCATAATCATTTCATGATCCTCAGCATGCATTTCTTGCTGATTATTCCCTACTATATCAACCATTTTTCACCGTTCTGAACATTTATTGACCATCATTAAGCATTATTAACCATGGTCATAGGGGATGATCCTCACCAACAAATCCAAGGAGGGGTCCATGATAACCATCTGCTCTCCAAGAATCAGCTCCGCCACAAGCCGATTGGTGTCTCCTGCCAACCTCAGCTGGCGTGCAAGGTGATGAAGGTTGCAAAGGGGGTCATGGTGATTGATGAGTTCCGTGGCTGGGGCAGGGGCTGATGACCCGCTGGTAAACCAACATGGCTGGCTGGAAAATCCGGCATTTTCTGCTTAAAGGAGAACAATGGGAAACCAGGCGGCTAAGGCTTTGGTGGGACCCTTGCCGCCATGCAAAATCAACCAGGGCTGGATAGCTTCATCCTGGGCAATGGCTTGGGCCTGGGGTTGGCCGGCTGTGGTTGGCAATGAAATCATGAAGTTGTAGAGTCACTATTGAGTTCAAAGTGGTTCCAAGACAAAATGTGGACAATCAGCAAGCAGCAACCGGCTGGCAGTACCCGCAACTAACGAAACATGTCTTTACAACGGCATCCAATGAGCAAACCTGCGCCTTGTCAGCTCCAGATATCCTTCTGGGATATACCTGTCGTCACAAAATCCGATCAATTGAACCAATCATCCCCATCAGCCACAGTAACCCTTCACGAACTTCCAGATAGATTATTTCAATTCGACAGGATCCAGTTTCATTCATCAAAGTCAGTTTCCAGCATCATCCTCATCATCGCAGCAGTTGCAGTGCCTGAGTCATTCCCCTTAGTAAGAAGTACTTATAGGCCATCGCTAGATCTCCCCTCGCAGGCACCCTCTCTCAGCCAACCCTGGTGGCTGCAATGTTCGATGCTTGGCTGAAATAACCAATGGCTTTGTGTAACCAAATGTTGCAATAATGCTGCTTCATTCTAGCCAAGAACGGCGAATAGTAATTAGGGAATGGTTATAGGTAATGATGATAGGAAATGAAACAGGAGGAGGATTTGTTTCCTTGATGAAAAACATGATGTACATGGTCAATGAATGGGATGAATAGAAATATATTTATTGATTTTGTGCATACTCATGCTCACACACATTCGCAATATTACTGCCCAATCCTTCCAGTTACCTCTATGATACGTAACCAGGGACCCCCCTGACGCAGGGATTGTCACACTATAGGGTTGAGGATGGTTGTCTACTTTCAGGGGAACTGGGAGGGTAGGGACGTGTATTTTTTCAATGCATATATAAAGTTATATATATATATATAAGTTGAAATGAAAATCAAAGTTTTTATGCAGATATAAATATATGCACTCCTGCAAAGTGGTTGCTTTCTAGACCCTCCCAACGTCGCTGGACTTTCAGAACAAATGATTTCCAGCACAAACAAAACAGGATCGATCCAGCTAGTAGATCCCCGTGCAACCAACCGGCTGGAAAGCCCACCCAGCACGAATGCGAGCACCAGACTATTACAGTAAGACGACTAGTTGATGGATGATGATGGTAGATCAATCTCCTAGTCAATTACCAACCAATGGACAATGATGTGTCAACCAGTTGCGAAGTGCTCTCCGACTGAAACTATGGAAGAGCAGCCCAAAACCAGGATTATTTGCGCCGTCATCGTGCAATCCTACCATACTGGTTGGTGAATGCCATTTTTTTTCGCAAAAGTAAAGCAAACTAATGAGATTCGATCAATATCTCTCTCTCATAATTCCAGAAGAAAGCAACCGAATCAGCTAACTCAAGCATTGATCCCCGCCTTTCCTGTGCAATCCACCGGCTGCCACGAGCTGGAGCAAGCCCTATCATTCCAACGATCACTGCCATTTCTAAAACGCCGTTCAGCCGCAATATTTCTCGCATGGCCAGGTACCTCGGAGCCAGAGTTATATGTGCTGCCAGTGGATGGGCAGTTCTGCGAAAATAGGGGGCTCTGTGGAACATGCGCGCAAACCAATTCATCAAATGTGCATACATAAGAAATCATAAGAATATAAACCTACATAAACTATCCTAAATTCTAGGGTTTGTTGTCTCTGGTGTCCTTTTTCCTTGCAGTTTCGTTCAGGGAAAGCCGTAGTTTCATGTGCTTCGTGCAATTTCGTGAAGTTATATAGCTACGAGCCCGCTTCAGATTAATAAAATAATATTAGCATGTGCTAGCACGATTGGAATGTAGGGGAAATCTGCTTAACCCATCGGGCTTGTGGTGAGCAAGGGATGCTCTTCTTGCAGGAAGTTACTCCCACAGCTACCTTTCTCAAAAAAAACACAGGCACAAACGCACAATCAATCATGTCAAACTACACGCCCCAAAAAATATGTTTTTTTGTCAAAAATGACAGGCTGGAAACGTGGCTATAGCAGTGGTCGATTCTTGACCAATAGCCAGCAACGCACATCTACACGCATTCAGACGCTAAGAAATACAATGACAAACATTACAGGATAAGGTTTCTGATATTTGTCGGCATCGCAGGAAAGCCGCATAAATCAAACTAGTCATCAAAAAACGGCCCGCAGGTAGCGGGAATATGACTTTGCTCGCTGCCAATTATGGCAGATGTGCCGAGAGTGTCCGAGAGTTACAAGGCTCAACCAATTCAATAGCATTGACGCACCCATGTCAGACCAGGGCTGACCCCCCTTCAAACATGTGACTCCAACGTGAAAATGGATGTTGAGACTACATCCATTGTCAACCACCCTCAATCTTGCTTGAACTATCTGGTGTTCACCGTCATGGCTGGTTTCAAGTGCCAGTCCAAATTGTTTAGCCTAGCTCAATACCGCGGAATGTGATATGACCAGTATTAACCATGATCAATCGGAACTGGCCCTTATTACTTATCGAATCTTTTTAGCCCTGTGTAACTGTCATCAACTATCAATCATTATTGGGCCAAGGAATCTTCATTGGCTGCCCCTTACCTCTGCAATGACGTCAGGCGGCTGCTTGACGTATTTCTGCCCGAAAACCTTCCTCGCCATTGCCTGAAGCGCGGGGATCATTGTTTTTTTATGGTGCTCGTGGGCAAAGTCATGCGAACAAAAAAGAGCCCCGATTCAATTGATCAAATTACGTGCCTGTCAATGGGTGATACTCAATGGCTGATCCCAAATCCAAAAGCCCTGAACGTTTAAGGCGGCCAACCTACCCTACCATACTTCAGACATTGGTTTCCGATGTCCACAGAAGCTGTGATATTGGCTTGCAAAACCCTGGTTTTATATGGTTTTATCCTGTAGGAGGCCATTATAACCATCCATAACCATCCATGACCATCATCAATTCCCCATCATCATCATCATCATCATCATCATCATCATCATCATCATCATCATCATCATCATCGTCATCGTCATCGTCATCATCATCATC
>VSDK01013934.1:67257-80156 GCA_009767595.1 Symbiodinium kawagutii
CTCAGGGGCAGTGGTATCGGCTGATGGTTCCTGGCCAGGTGTGCTCGATGACGCGCCAAGGGCAGCGTCCGGAACCGAAGGCAGATCACTCATGCACGCTACGGCACGAGCGAAGGAGCGTGGGGCAAACCGGTGTTACCACGTGTTGCCCAAAAGATGATCAAACCGTAAGAAACAATACGGCTGATAACCAATTAAACAGGGGGACCGTTCGGGGTGTAACACCGCTGCGGCAGCCTGTTATTTTACTTGAGCCAAAGTATCACACGATTATGAGTTCAACCCGGACCTTGCTGGGTGATTGGAAAGGTGTGATATGTACATGATTGGATTGGTCTACATGTATTGTACACGACGAATGCATAGCTCATGGTAGTAAGGATATACTGTACATATACCAGGGCCACGGGGTATGTAATATTTCAACTAATGAAGCACTATTTGCCATCAAGATCCATCGAGCATTTAGCCAAACACTATTAACCGTTCAAGTATATAAGTACCAACTGAGCATTGACTTGCGATGAGTCAATCACCCGTTAGCCACAACTCTCCATGGACTACCCATCAAGCAAACCGCCATCAGTTGACAGTTGGCCATCAACAAACCACTTTCACCCATCAACCATTGAGTGACTCATGAATGAACCATCAATATACTACCATTTGGTGAACAGCCACCCCTGGGGGCCGCTCCTGTCTGCTACGGGACCAGCTGCAAATCCCCAGCTGCGAATGCATCAGCCAGGCCGAAGCCCATGGCTACCACAACGCCGACCGACGCCAAGGAACGGAAACATCGAGGGCAACTGGATGCCATTGGAAATGGTGCTGCGCCTGCGGCCTCTTGCGCCCTGGCAGTGAGAAATCAGGGGCGAATGGTCAATGGGAACAGCTGGGTTAATGCTTACTGTAACAAGCTGGTTACAACAGTAGTGGTGAAATAAGATGGTTCATCAGAATATTTGTGATGGTTATAAGCTGGTTAGTGATGGTTAGCAAGCTGTCTGATTATAGTCAATGATAGTTTTATTCCTGCTATATTATCCACCACTTGGATTGTTGCCACTTCCAGTAGCTGCAAAAAGCCTCGATCCCTTGTATCATAGGGATATTTGCGCTCACCACTGGTGTGGACGATTGGTATGTAATGTTGGCTTGCAATCTTGAAATTAGTGCATATACAATATTGGCTACAATGAATGCCAATAATTGATAGTGATTGATACTCAAAATAAATGTAAACGGTCAACCACCTCAATGTGAGATAGTACCGAGCCTTTGACAGTTCAACATGAAACTAAACTCCCATTGCTCGAACACATGGCAATGTCCCTGCACGTGCTTGAGTGCTTGATTCACGTTGGGATCACCCATACCAGCTGGGCAATGGGCTTCATGCACGTGATTTCTTTCATGCATACAATTCGCAAACATGCTCCCAAAACCATCATGTTTATGAGAAATGAGAGGCGAAATACCTCGTTTTTTGAGGGGTTTTGGGGGCCTGGGGGCCCTTGGAACGTATATCATTGCGAAATGCATGCCACCAAAAGTTGCAAAGGCTGGTTCTACTTCAAACCCCAGACGCGGTCTGTACGATCAAAACAAAAAAATCACACCTAGACTCCGCTAGACAACTGGACTTCTGCAGTTGTGGCTCATGAACAACCATGTGGCTGTGGGTCAAAACCCGTACCCCTGGTTCCGCTATCATTAGCCATTGTTTTCCCACTATTATTGTTGGTAAATCCTCCGCTAGTTGGTTGGTCAATATTGACCCATAGCCTACAACCATCCAAAAACTCTGAAAGTGAATCTCCCAACAGCTTGACGGGTCATTTTGGGATCACCAAGGGTAACTTTTCACACGCGGAAAAAATGTCATCAACCACGTGAGCTGCGTCTGCTCAGCCCAGTGGCGTCGCCCTCGAATCTCAGATCGATCCAATCCGCCAGTTGATTGACAAAGCCATTCCTGGAGCTCCAAGGCAGGGGTACTTGGCAGGTAATCTTGTAAGAAATTGTTCACCACTCTTGCAGGACAATCTTGCAGTGCTGGTGGTGTTTCGGTAGTATTTTGCAATCTTGGACTCCGGAAAAAACTTGCGGCATGACACTGGTAGAACTACGCATCTGGATACATTTGGCATGACACTCTTGGCATACACTCGTGGCGTGGCAGTTGGGCAACAGCACTCTTAGAGCGACACTCTCGCTGGAACACTTGCAAACTGGCATCCGCTCCAAACAAAATCCACAAAAATTGTTAAGCAACATTTTGATGGTTTCTCATCTTTCTCAAGCCATGAGGGACCCCCAAACCAGCATTTGCTCCACACAATTCGCCACGTTTGCAACCTCACAACTCATGTAAACTGATTGTGTACGAGCCTGTCCTGCAGCTGCATTTGCAGCTCAGCGCCATGCTTTTTCTACAAATTTCTCTCAAAACATCTCAAGACCAAGCACAAACCCAGGGACACACAGATTTCTCCCAAAGTTTTTTCCAATCACTGCACGCACGCAGCATCTCCCTGGTGTCGTGGCTACCAAGGCGCATATCTTCCTCTGAGTATCTGGTCAAGCCCAAGGATGCAACAGCTTCAAGCAAACGCTTCCCGGAGACCTGGGCGGCTTTTCGCCAGCTAAAGGTCCAATTTTTGTGGCTTCAGTTCGAAACATGGGTGTTTCTCAAGGAAAGAAACCCCGAAAAGAATAGGCTCATAATGAAAAAACATGAAAATTAATGAACATTAGATGATTTGGGTGTTGGTCAAAATGAAAATGATGATTTGCGGCTATTCCCATCTTGAGAAGCCACTACAAAGTAGCTGTCATGATCCTCAATATGACGACTATCACTATCATCATGATCCTCATCATCGTCATTTCATTGCTGTCAAATTTGAAGGCCCTCCTCTGATCATCACAGTCATCATCAGCTGTCTCATCAAGGCCCCCTTTACCATCAACAACAAAATCATATCCATGTCAATAGTGACCGTAATTTGTCAATGGCATCATCTTGTCACCGTCAGCATGGTTCAGTTGCAAAACCGCTATCAGCAGCATCATGGGAATGATCAGGGCCATCAGCATCATCATCTTTGTTGCTGTCCTTGTCATCACTATGCTTTCCAGCATCAGCATCGTCTCTCTGATTCTCTGTGCCAGCCAGAGGAACCATCACAATTAATCGTGTATCTATGATATCGCTGCAGTATCATGAGCTAATATGAAAACGTTTGCAATAAAACTGGATATAGCCCACCTGCTACCACCGATATGTTGAGAACATATTCCCTCTTAGAAGTTTTATGAACGGAAGAGTTTCCCCCACAATGTCACCATGTCAAGCAAATCGCAGGACATGCCATACACAGTCAACAACAACAACACAGCTACTCGTCAAACCTACCCTGCCTATCCCTGCCTCATTGTGCAACCATGGCGCCAATTTGTTGCTGGAGGTCGCACCCAGTCGTAGGCGAAGACGGTTCCGCACAGCCTCGGCCTCTTTGGCACTGAGGTCAGCCAAAGCTCCGTTCAGAAGCTCGTGGCTCTCGGGGTCATGATGGCCTGCGTCAAGGGGGGCCGGCTGTCCCTGGTCCTGGGATCTCTTCATACGTTACCTTCACCTGGGGATTAATTGAATCATTTTGTGCTGGTAAATGTTGGAATGCCAAGTACTTAGTTTCTGTTTTGTGCTGTGCCATTAGTTTATAGTGGCGTGTAGTCACAATGAGATGTAGCCTACACTATTCGACAGATTGACACCCCCAAATCCCCCCAAACTATAAGTTGCTTCATAGTGTTTAACTATAGAAGTTAATTATATCTAATATAATTTAGTAGTTACCCTAGTCATGTTCAACGACTCAGCTACGGGTCACCACTATGTTTTTTGCATTTCTATGCTCTCCACATGTCCAAGGTTTTCGCCTTCGTACGGCTGGTCTTCTTCGTCATCGCTGTAGACTCGGCTGTCACTGCCTGGGTCTGAGCCCGTCTGCACCAGCGGGACATTGCAGGACTGCACGTGGCTGGTGACACAGCGATTACACATAGACAAACTGAGTCTGCGATGTTCTAAGTATCTTCACGTACTCCATTCATTCCATTCTTCCGAAGTAGGCGTATCAGTATTCCTGAGTCTTGGGAAACAAGCGTAGTTTCTGTTGTGCAACACGCTGCTGGAACAAAGGTTCCACGTTCATTTGTTCCCGAGGCAGCTGGTCTCATGGGCATGGGCCTACCAGGAAAGATTCCAGTCCGTGCCCATCTGTATAAGACTAAGCCGAGCCCATAGTAAACTCAGTTTGCTCCCATGAAAAGGCAAAAAAACATTTGAAAACCCATCTGCAAAAAAAAATCCGAAGCCTAATTGCAAGCAATCAGCCGATTTATTTGGTTGCCCTAGCGGTAAGGATGACCCATCGGTCCAGGTTACGAGGGCGCGGGCGCGTTACGCACCCCGTTACAGGGATCACCATGGCCGTCCAAGTTCCGCCAAGGCACTGGCATGAAAATCCTGCAGCTGGTCCTACAGCGGCCACCCCAGAAGTCACAGTACGGGACCCACGTGGAGGATGGTGGAAAAATGAACGGCCCAATTATGGGTGTTTCTCAAAATAGGGGACCGAAAAAAATACTTAGTTTATTATTGTTTAGAAATGGTTGATACAAGATGATTTGGGGGTTACGCACAATATACGGTGGTTTCTCAACATAGGGGACCCCCTAAATCCTCCATTGATAATCATTTTTAGTAGTAAACTAACCATTTTTGGGTACCCCTAGTTTGAAAAACCATCATATGTAGAACTGAAGTATGAACAAGTGATGGCGCTGGCCAGGACATGATTTTTTGATATCTTTGGTTTATCGTTGGCGGAAAGGGTTTCAATCTCATGAAGGAATGGTGGCCACCATCATCACCATCATCATCACCATCACCATCAGCATCATCATCATCATCATCATCATCATCATCATCATCATCATCATCATCATCATCATCATCATCGTCATCGTCGTCATCATCATCATCATCGTCGTCGTCATCACCATGATCATCATCAGCATCAGCATCGTAATCATCGTCAGCGTCGTCATCATCATCATCATCATTATCATCACCATATATCACCATCATCATCATTACCATCATCATTACCATCATCATCATCATCATCATCATCTTCATCATCATCACCATCATCACCATCATCATCGAAAACATCAGCATCAGCATCATCATCATCATCATCATCATCATCATCATCATCATCATCATCATCATCATCATCATCGTCATCGTCGTCATCATCATCATTATCGTCGTCGTCATCACCATGATCATCATCAGCATCAGCATCGTAATCATCGTCAGCGTCGTCATCATCATCATCATCATTATCATCACCATATATCACCATCATCATCATTACCATCATCATTACCATCATCATCATCATCATCATCATCTTCATCATCATCACCATCATCACCATCATCATCGAAAACATCAGCATCAGCATCATCATCATCATCATCATCATCATCATCATCATCGTCATCGTCGTCATCATCATCATTATCGTCGTCGTCATCACCATGATCATCATCAGCATCATCATCATCATCATCATCAGCATCATCATCATCACCATCATCACCATCATCATCACCATCATCACCATCATCATGATCACCATCATCTCCATCATCATCATTACCACCATCATCATTACCATGATCATTATCATCATGGTCATCACCTTCATCATCATCGTCATCACCATGATCACCATCGTCGCCATCATCATCACCACCATCATCATCATCTCCATCATCATCACCATCACCATCAGCATCATCATCATCATCATCACCATGATCATCATCAGCATCAGCATCAGCATCATCATCATCATCATCATCATCATCATCATCATCATCATCATCATCATCATCATCATACTCATCATAATCATCATCATCATCATCATCATCATCATCATCATCATCATCATCATCATCATCATCATCGTCGTCGTCATCACCATGATCATCATCAGCATCATCATCATCATCATCATCATCACCATCACCATCATCATCATCATCATCGTCATTGTCGTCATCATCATCATTATCGTCGTCGTCATCACCATGATCATCATCAGCATCATCATCATCATCATCAGCATCAGCAGCAGCATCAGCCGCATCATCAGCATCGCCAACATCATCACTAGCAACGTCGTCAACATCATCAAATGCATCATCATCATCATCATCATCATCATCATCATCATCATCATCATCATCACGGTCATCATGTTCATCACTGTCATCATGTTCATCACTGTCATCATCAAAATCATCGTCATCACCATCACCATCATCATCATCATCATCATCATCATGGCAACTGGCCGAAGCAACAAATGCTGGGTCACCTGAGTGAGCTGCCAACGTGTAGAAATCAACTATTCAGATCTTTTCATTTGTAGGAGGCTTGCCCGTACTTTGCTATGATCATAGTATTCAGGAGATATCATGAACTGGTTATTCGAATTGATGTGTTCGGTCCAAAGGGAACTTGCAGCTGCAAACGCCTAGGCTAGATCAACCACTGGACCAACCTCGGAGGCTCAGTGTTGCGATCCCAGACTGTCCGTCGAACCATGGCCGTGCACGCTGATGCCAAGCTCATAGTCATCCGAATGCATCGGCCCCACGCTTCGTGACGCCCCATCAGTGCATCCTTGAGGCACATGGAGTACCGGCAGGATTGGAGTTTAACATCGTTTAACCCCACATATGCAGTTTGGACATGGAAGGAAAACAGCAATGTGGGTCATAAAATGAGGAAGAGCGAAGGAATAGAGAAATAGGGTCGGGTCAGGGAAGAAATGAAAGACTAAGAAACTATGAAACCAAGGTAGAGTACAGAAACATGCACTTGACACTGGTTATCACCCTGCTCTTTGCTGTTGCTCCAGTAGTTGAAAAGCACCAAGAATAGGAAAGGCACTGAGGCTTCGCAAGGCTACATGTCTGCTTCGGCTTGTCATCCACGAACTCTGGATTGGTAAAGTCAGCAAGTCACCGGTACTCAATGGGACACATCACCGGCAAACAATGACATGGCTGTTGCATCAAGCGGGCCTGACCTACCCACATTCTTCTCAACCTCACTTTGTGATGTTTCAACCTTAAAAAAAAGCAGAAACCCAAACCCCATGCAGAGCCAACTGTGTGAGTGAAACATCTCTAGCCTCCATGGACTCCAAAACCTGGCTTAGTCCCCAGCTGGAAATTGACCTTTGGCACATCATCTAACCGCGGCCACCATGGCCCGGGGCCCCCAGTGCTTTTCAAAGGCTCCCAAAGACGAGCCCAGCTCCGAGTGCTCAGGATACACCGACAGAAGTCTCTGACGGAAATCCAACCAACCTCAGCGATCACCGCTGCCAACGGCTAACAAATCACCTAGAGGTTGATGGCTGAAAACACCAGCTTGACTCTGTTTTGTTTTGAAATGTTGATTTGCTGTAGATGATTTCTTGACTCTGTTTTGTTTTGAAATCTCAACCTAGGTGATTTCTCCACATCACCAAGCTCGCACAAGGTTGGCTAGTCTCAAGCATCCATTAACCACTTCACTTTCACATCCTGTGCGCTGCCTGCCCTCAAGTGCAACTCGGCACAAGCGTCTCAACTCTCAACCATGAACCCTTACAAGGTGGGCCCCCTAGTTATAAGTTGATTAATAAGACATCTATCTATCTATATTTATATCCACCATAGCTGGTATTTACCCTAGTTAGAAGCCAACTTAAAGCTGGTTAGGGGCCCACCTTGTACAAACCACCAACACATTGGCAAAACCCAACTTGCAGCCTTTGAATATCATGGCAAGCCCGGATTCAAAGGCACCCCCCCCGCATCCCACCTTCACAAGGTCAACAAGGTCTGACCATGCATCAGAAAAAGGGGACTTCCCTAATTAAGAACCCCTAGAGAGATATAACCATGGGTCAATATTAACCAACAATAATAGGGAACGATAAGCAGCAATAGTAATGGAAAACAATGGCTTCCCTAATTAAGAATGCCTAGAGAGATATAAGGAAACTGATTAAAATTAATTGAAATCCCGTATCAGAAGAAGTAATTCGACTAATAAGGAAACTAGTCAAAACTAGTGTTTAAAAGAATACTTTAAGAGCTAGGGATCCAGGGTTAATTGAATGGTGCGGGTTTTGGACTGTAACTACCTTACAAGGGGGGAAATCAGCACCTAATTAACTTTAGTAAGGACCAGGGTTTGGGGATGAGGATGGGGTTGATGAATGGGGGAGGGTTATTTCTGTAATCCCGCCTTGACATTCGTAGACAAATCTTCAATAGGTATCAAGCTAGCATCTTGCAATCAGTTGAATTCTTTATGGTAGCTTAGCTGCCCTCAAGGACCTACAAATTCGCATTCAGTCATCATATAAACCAACCACCATCAACAACCTATGATCCACCATGAGTATCCTCCAACTGGTGCCAACCATCCCAAGCAACTACTATCCAAGTATTCTGCGAAGGCATCGCGGTCCAGAGCCGCTGCCATGGCCGCGATATTGCCAGGGGTAATTATGGGTCAAAAGGCCAATGAGAAATATGTTGCAACACAAATTCCAATGATCAAAGCTCGGTTTCTGCCAGTGTGTACTTTTGGGATCTTCTAGCATCTTCTAGCTCACTCTCTCTCTCTTTCTCTGATTCTACCCGTCCATCTACATGTCCGCAAATCCCGGCATGATGTCCTCTTTGGTGTCTGCGCACGGTTGTTCGCCAAATGCAAGTAGGCAAGGAAACGTTCAGCATTTCGAGGTAGGAAGTGTCGAACAAAGGCATCTTTATTGAAGGAACTGGACTGAGTGCTGTCTGATCATTGCTTGAAACTTGGACCGAATATGCAGTGATGTTGCCGGTTGAAGGGAGCTATTCAGGGTGTCGAACCTGATCAAACAATATGAGAATACATCTTGGCTCTCGATTGTCCCGTAAATATGGGCGAAAGCCCGAGATAATCGGCACTAATCCTAGTAATGGAGGGTAATTGAGGGCCAAGCTATAGTGATATATTTCATACATGACAAACTATCTCGCCGCCGAACTCAGAACCTAACTGACCGGCACAAATGAACCACTATTAATTAACATATCTCAATCAGCATTAGCAACTCTCTGCCAATATCACGCAGTATGAGCCATTTTCATTACTGGCTGCAATTCTGCAGAATTTACCAGTTGCACTTCTCATGATATTATCGCCCAGATCCGCCAATCTGAACTTCTGAACCGATGACTCTCTTGTAGTATGTCTATGTGTGTGCATCATGGCTCCCCGCATCACAAGCTTCGTTGACAGGTATGCACAGCGAACACATAAAGCCAAGAAAAAACCAGCATCTTGAAACAAACAGTAAACAAATGTATCAGCATGATCTATTTATACCGTACTCTGGCATTGTGGATTCGACTTCAGTGGCGTCACTCGAATTGGTCTTGGAACAACAGCAGTTAGTTTAGCACAGAGTTGTGTGCAGCACAAAGGCATCCCAAAAAGGCCGGCCTTGCTTTTCGTAGTGGTTTTACTGCCTGGTTCGTCGAAGATTTAAACAACTCCAGTCATGAGAGCATCTGCCAACTTGGATGTGGGGCCGGCGTTGTGCCAAAACTGGGAAGTTACCACGGCGATATTTCCTGTGAAAAAGCCCCTATACAATCATGGTTAATCACCAGTGGGGGTGCACGTCCAAGAAGGGAAACCATCGTTTGCTTCGCTGTCCCTCAAGCCTTTTGTTTGGGAAACCCGATTTTCTCCGGTTGCGCTGATTGGCGAATGCACTACATGCCCGTATACCCACGGATTCCAGCCTGTAGGACTTGCTGCGAACCATTGCAAATGAGAATGGTGATGCAAATCAATGACGTGGTGAGCAAATGCTGGGTTTCCCTCCTACCCCTGCATTTATACATGTTGGAACTTGAAACCATCGGTTCTATGTTGGGAACATCCACGCCCTGCCGCGGCCCCAGCCGATCATCCACTTTTAGGCAACCGCCGCTACAATGAATCGGCGGGCCTGACGCTGCCTCGCTCAGCCAAGCACAAGCGTTCTACTGTTGCCAGCTTGTTGGCTTGGCATGTCAGTTGAGATTCCATGGAGAGGAGGGCCGGGGCAATGCAGCTGATCTCGCCACCGCTGATATGTGACAATTCTGGTCATCCGAAAGTAGATTGCTTGCTGGCGCAAAAAATACAGGTACTTGGTTACTTCTATGAGGGCCGACCTGGGGAAGTGAGATCAGCAAAATGCTCTCGGGATTGTCGTCTAACCGAATTCCACAACGGTATGGTTCAAACCCAGGGGATCATACAAAGTATGTCGTGAAATGTCGTGAACAAAGGCCACCAAGCAACCAACATGAACATGTTAATGGACAATTTTTCTCATGGCATAACGCATGAGAGTCTTTGATGGTAAATCACCAGCGCAAAACCCATGGTGCTGACGAATGTCTGGAAACCACAGCCACCAGCATTGGCCATACCCATTGTCGTTGACCATGTTGACCATCAATAGGCGCAGGGACCATGCCCTGCCCGTATCTACCAATCATTTATTGTTGACTTTGATTGATTAAAATTGAACTTGATTGATTATGATTGAATTTCATTCATGATAGTTGACCTTGATTATCAATTATATTTGATTATAATGGACCTTGATTATTTAATAATTCATTAGAATTGATTCTTATGAATCATTACTGTCCGACCACCCGAAGCCCCGAAGCTCCTGCATCCACCGGCCCGGCCTCAGTTGATCACTCGCCACTGCATGCCTGACAGCGGCACAGCTCCGCTGGCAGGGGATGGCATGTGAAACATGGAGGTTCCTAGGGATGGCAGCGTACTTGCTTCCCCTACAAGCACTTCATGGCTGTTTTTTTGGTCAACATTTTCCGGATGCCTCCGGGATACAACCCACCGAAACAATCTGCTTACATGCGCGGCCATGTGCGGCTAAACGCAGTGTGCGCAATGTGATCCACACAATTTGCTGAGCTGCGGAAACTGGGGACATGGACACTATTGGTCGGCTATAGTCAGCTAGTGGTAACTACGCCAAAATGAAACCAATTGCTATGCATCTATGTGACTTTTGTATGCATAGTAATAAGTATGTACTTGAAACTAATTACTATGCAATACACTGATCAGCCATTGGTAAACTTTAGGGATTACCAAATCAAAATGATCAACGAAAACAGTTGATCATCCCTAAAGCTAACCATTCATTAACCATTAATCAGCCAAATTACTTTACTTCGAGTGATCCCCACCATGTCATGTCATCACCGCTTGTTGACTCCACTTTTGTCTGACATTCTCTCCGACATACCTTCTGACATTCTTTCTGGCAAATCTTCTGTCATTCCTTCTGGCATACCTTTTGACATTCTTTCTGACATCCTTTCTGGCACATCTTCTGACGTTCTTTCTGACAACTTTCTACTCGGACATTTTTTCTGACATTCTTTCTGACATCTCTTCTGACATTCTTTCTGACATATCTTCTGACATTCTCTCTGACATATCTTCTGACATTCTCTCTGACATTCTTTCTGGCATATCTTTTGACATTCTCTCTGACATCTCTTCTGACATGTCTTCTGACATGTCTTCTGACATATCTTCTGACATTCTCTCTGACATTCTTTCTGGCATATCTTTTGACATTCTCTCTGACATCTCTTCTGACATTCTTTCTGACATATCTTCTGACATTCTCTCTGACATATCTTCTGACATTCTTTCTGACATCTCTTCTGACATTCTTTCTGACATATCTTCTGGCATTCTCTCTGACATATCTTCTGACATTCTCTCTGACATTCTTTCTGGCAAATCTTTTGACATTCTCTCTGACATATCTTCTGACATTCTTTCTGACATATCTTCTCTCTGACATTCTCCCTGGCATTCTTTCTGACATATCTTCTGACATTTCTTCCGGCATTCTATCCTGGCATTTCTTTTGACATTCTCTCTGACATCTCTTCTGACATGTCTTCTGACATGTCTTCTGACATATCTTCTGACATTCTCTCTGACATTCTTTCTGACATCTCTTCTGACATTCTTTTTGACATATCTTCTGACAGTCTCTCTGACATTCTTTCTGACATCTCTTCTGACATTCTTTCTGACATCTCTTCTGACATTCTTTCTGACATGTCTTCTGACATATCTTCTGACATTCTCTCTGACATTCTTTCTGACATCTCTTCTGACATTCTTTCTGACATATCTCCTGACATTCTTTCTGACATGTCTTCTGACATATCTTCTGACATTCTCTCTGACATATCTTCTGACATTCTCTCTGACATATCTTCTGACATTCTCTCTGACATTCTTTCTGGCATATCTTTTGACATTCTCTCTGACATATCTTCTGACATTCTCTCTGACATTCTTTCTGACAACTCTCCTCTGACATTCTTTCTGACATCTCTTCTGACATTCTCTCTGACATTCTTTCTGGCATATCTTTTGACATTCTCTCTGACATATCTTCTGACATTCTTTCTGACATATCTTTTGCCATTCTCTCTGACATTCTTTCTGACATTTCTTTTGACATTCTTTCTGACATATCTTCTGACATCTTTGAGGTCCGGCTTTCTGGCATATCTTTTGACATTCTCTCTGACATATCTTCTGACATTCTTTCTGACATATCTTTTGCCATTCTCTCTGACATTCTTTCTGACATATCTTCTCTCTGACATTCTCCCTGGCATTCTTTCTGGCATAT
>VSDK01013934.1:80198-98338 GCA_009767595.1 Symbiodinium kawagutii
TCCGCCACCAGACCCTCGGCGTGGCTGGCCGCGGTTGAGGTCCGGCAGCAGACACTCGGCGTGCATTGTCGTAGTTGAGGTCCGGCAGCAGACACTCGGCGTGGATGGCCGCGGTTGAGGTCCGGCAGCAGACACTCGGCGTGCATTGTCGTAGTTGAGGTCCGGCGAGGAGAAGGAGGAGGATGAGGAGGAGGAGGAGGAGGAGGAGAAGTCAACTCTGATAAAATCTAACAACCCTCACCTGACAGGTGGGGAAAAAGATGAATGAAACTAACTACGATGCATGTGCGTGCCATCTGTATGTTTGCTTGTGCCTGCATCCGATTGCCCTTTCTTCACGGCATTCATGCCCCAGGCAAAACTGCAGTTGAATGGGTTTGAATTCATCGGGACGAAGGATCACATGTTCATTCGAAAAAACATATTGAACATCAAATTCCTTGACGAGATAGCTCCTGCTGCTAAAGCACATCAACGACTAATTTCCAACCAGTGTTCACCATGAGGTAGTTGCTTAAGGCATTGCGTTGTGGTTGGTAAATCATCGCGTGGAAATGATCATGAGGTCACTGGCCAATGATACCAATTGGAAGTTCATCACGTACAAGGTGGGCCCTTTACTTACACTGATTGGTGGTTTCAACCCCTATTAAAAATATTAGTCATTGAATCATTTTTCAAGCATTACTAGGGGAAATAAATATTCGAAACCACCAACCAGTTATAAGCTGGTCCAGAAGCCAGTGATTTCTGTGGGCTTATGTACTATAACTGGCAGTCACCCTAGTCATAAACCAACATTGCTACTTGGGAGACCCCACCAGCAACTGTCCAAACTTGAAGCCACAATCAGTGGCTCAGTCACTGGTGACCAGGACACTCCACAAGGCGGCCATTGATGTAGGATATAACTGACATACACTCTGGTCAACATGGAGATGGAAATACCATCATTAATAGTGGCCTACCAGAGTTGGAAAGGTGGTTTTTCCATAAGGATCATAAGGTTATAATTAACCAGAGTTATGCTTAACATTATCTTAGGCCCACCTACCTCAAGTTACAAAAAGCGAATTTTCGGCTGGACCAGCTTCCAAAGAGTGCACCAAAATCATGGATGTCCCGCAACGACGCTGCGCAATCTGATCAGTTATGGGTGGCGTCTCCGGATGCTCAACGAGTTCAACTTGGCGATTTCAGCAGCGTCCGCAGCCTATCTGCATCACAAGCATGGCGATGCACCCCATCAGCAGGATCACCTGTCAGAATTCCGCTGCTGAGGTGCAAGACTTCGAGGCATCCGATTGTGTACACGCATGAGCCTACAGAGTGGTCCCCCCAGTTACAAGTTGGTTAATAGATTTAGTTCTAGCATGTTCTAGCTATGTCTACCACAACTGGTAGATGCCCTAGCTATAAACCAACTTAGCTAAGTAGGGGGTGCCACTCTGTACGTTGAGGAATTGAATATGGTGGTTTCTCAAGCGTGGGACCCTCAAAATGGTAAGTTTGCTACCTAAATTGTCAACAAACTGGATGATTTGGGGGTCCTACACCATATGCAATACGGATCGATCTAATCCATACCATCATGCATACCTCCGTTTCCACGTCAAGCATCAAGCCTTGATGAGCCAACGTCATCCAACATCAAGCATCACCTGATGCCACAAAAACGCCACAAAATGCGACCCTGCAGCCGCCTGAGCAACGCATACCATCACCAGGATGGCCAGGAAAGCCTCAGGGTCCCGCTTCCGGCGCCGTGGCCATGCCCAGTCCCAATGATGGCTCGGCCAATTTATTTTGACCTATACGAACAATAATGATACAACCCTTTGATGGTTCGAATGACCATCTTGTTTCTCAAAATGGTGGCCATGGTGGCCATTGATATCCCGGCTGATTAAAAACTATAGCTAGCAATTAGTGCAGTTTGAGCTGTTGTTGGCTCCTAAAAGTACACATCATCATGTTATTCAAATATCATCAAATATCTTTTTAGGTTTACCAAAAAAAGAAAACATAATAGCAGGGCTCAAAATATGTTTCTTACTATTACCAAATATTTTTTTTATTTATATATACACATATATGTATATAAATATCTATATATATATATATATATATATCTATTTGCATTGCAATAGATCAAGCAATGGATTATAGTTCTATGATCAAAGACCAGTTGGTTCACCTTATCAACCACCATGATCCTTAAGCACCTATTCTGGCTGGCGGTTTCAAACATATTTGTACCAAAATGTTTGAAACCACCAACCAATTGGCAAAAACTGGGGAAAATATACATATGCTTATCCACCAACCAGCTTTATTGTTCACCACTCCTTAAAAAATCAATGTATAGAAAACAAAAAATATATAATCATGAACCCGTACTAAACAAAAAACTAAGCATCATTTACTATGTTATCCACTGCCCTCTCTCTCTCTCTATTGGAATCAGTATCGGTCCCTCAACCACTTTATCAACCAGCACTGTCTTTAAGCAAACCACTCTAGCCTATACGAAATAAATCATTCATTTCATCTATTTTGCTCACTATAGTCATTGTTTCAATCCGATTACAATCATTAATCCCATAATCAGTAACCCATACACATATATGTATATAAATATCTATATATATATATATATATCTATTTGCATTGCAATAGATCAAGCAATGGATTATAGTTCTATGATCAAAGACCAGTTGGTTCACCTTATCAACCACCATGATCCTTAAGCACCTATTCTGGCTGGCGGTTTCAAACTAATTTGTACCAAAATGTTTGAAACCACCAACCAATTGGCAAAAACTGGGGAAAATATACATATGCTTATCCACCAACCAGCTTTATTGTTCACCACTCCTTAAAAAATCAATGTATAGAAAACAAAAAATATATAATCATGAACCCGTACTAAACAAAAAACTAAGCATCATTTACTATGTTATCCACTGCCCTCTCTCTCTCTCTATTGGAATCAGTATCGGTCCCTCAACCACTTTATCAACCAGCACTGTCTTTAAGCAAACCACTCTAGCCTATACGAAATAAATCATTCATTTCATCTATTTTGCTCACTATAGTCATTGTTTCAATCCGATTACAATCATTAATCCCATAATCAGTAACCCATGATGGTTAGTGTACTATTGTATTCTGCTTGGTGGTTGAACCGCCCCTATGCAAAAAAAATAGTCAACTAACCATGTGTAAAAAGTATCAACCCTGTTAAGACCACCAACCCGTGTGGGGCTCAAAATAAGGGACCCTCAAAAATGAATGGTTTACTAGAAATGGTTAACATTGGATGATTAAGGGGTACCCCTATATTGAAAACTACCGTATCAAATTATTCAACAACACCAGTCACACCAACTAGTTAAAAACCACCAGCCAGTCTGGTTTTCTGAAGGACATTGAAGCCATCAACCCTGATAAAACCACCAACCATCAACCAGTATTGAAACTGTTTACAACCCTGTCAACCCTGTTATATATGCTGGTTGGTGGTTTCAACCCCTATTGCACATACTAGTCAACCAACCACTTGTTAATAACTACTAGGGAAAAATGTTTGAAACCACCAACCAGATGTTGTTTAACAATTATTGCCGGATATCACCCCCTACTATGAACTATTATCAACCATCATTAACCATCATTAGCCATCATTAACCATCATTAGCCATCATTAACCATCATTGACATCATTAACCATCATTAACCATAATTAATCATTATAAACCATCATTAACCACAATTAATCATTATTAACCAACATTATCCAACATTGATATGTTGATCTCAACCATTATTAGCCATAACCAACCAACATCTATACGTTTATCTAGTCTATCCCATCTGCTTCTGGCGAGCCGCGAATCTGCAGCAGGTCATGGCCACATCGCGCCAGTTCTGAGGTCCTTCGCTGGGCCTCAGGTCGCCGCCACGCACGGGAAGGGCGGGGGGTTCACTGAGCGTTGGATGGTGAAGGGGGGTGAATTCGTGGTTGACTGGTTGGTGGTTTCAAGCCCTATTAAAAAATATAAGTCAACCAACCAATCATTGGTAAATAACAGGGAAAATAAAACATGTTCAAAACCACCAACCAGTTGATAGTGGTGATTTGATGATTGACTGATGGCCAATGATGGCGAATTGATGGTTGATGATGAGTTTGGTTAATTCATGGTGTTGAGAATGATAGGTTGTTTGAAAACATATTGGCTGGCTACTATTGGCGAGTGATGATTCACAACGAGCGACGAACATCAACGATGACTCAACCACTATGAGTTTCATGATGGTTAATCATGGTTGATAACCGCGGCTTCTCATGGTGAAAAGATAGTAAAGGATGGTGGCAATGCTTAATAAACATAAAATTGTTCATGGGGACTAGTGATAAACATCAATCAATAATGATCAACCAACATGGCGTGGCGATGCCATGGCTATGATGCAAATGCTCGGGTGAGCTTCAGCTCCCCTGTCAGAATGGTTGCCTGCAGTTTTTCATGATGTAACTCTGAATCGGTGCCTGGGAGGAGCCTGGTGGGCAACGAGGTTGGAAGATTTCCTCAGTGTCCTCCTCTACAAGGTGGGCCCCCAACCACTTAGGTTAGTTGGTTTATAATAACTAACTTAACTTGGGTTAACTACCAGTTATGAGGGTGATAACCCAACTTACAACTACTGGGGGCCCACCTTGTACCTGTTCCAAGGATTTGTTGACTTACCTGCGAAGCACCTGGGAAGCAGGCCGAGCTGCTACCTAAGTGACATACCTGTGGTTTAGCCGAAGATGGCCAGGCCAATGCAGACCAAGCAAAATGCCAGTTGCATCCAGGAAACCCCAAAAACTCAAAACCATTGTCCCAACAACCAAATTCTTGGGACCACCACGGGATCACCATGGACCATGCGTCGCCGGAGTAGTTGGATATATCAACAGGGACTGCTCATCAACCATGGCACACGACACCAGCCCAATCCGAATGGACAACGAGCGATGTTTTCAGCCGGGGCAGCGCATCGGAAGACTAAGACTTCAAGGGCACCAAAGCTGCCGTGGTGCTGGTTGCAACCCCCAAAACAGCCAAATCACATGACTAGGCCAGCTGCCAATTGTGCCTCACTAGATATAATTAACTTGATATAACTTAACGGTGGTCAAGTTTGTGATCCAACCGACCAGCAGTTGCTGTGAAGAAACCAACCTCGAATGGTTTGAGGTACACCAACGTGCAACACTCGGATCTCACTGCAACTCAGCGAATCTGCCCCCGACCCTTCACAAAGATCGATGCGTCGCGTCGATGCGTTCGGTCGAACGTCGCGTGGCGTCGCGTGGCCCCGTCACACGTGGATGTTCTGGGTGTCCTTCCAGGCTTCGGGGCTGATTCTCTTCATCATGGCCTTCAACTGCTTCATGGGACCGCACCTGAGCTTCCAAACCCCATGGTAGTGTACAACATGCACCATGTAGATCCATACCTATATATTTTTCCACTGTACCTATATACCCATATAAATATAAATATATATATATATATATGTATTTCTTTATTTATTTATAAATAAACGAAAATATATTTATGTATAAATGAAGAAATATATACAAACAAAAAAATAGATAGATAAATAGATAGACAAACAAACAAATAGATAGCTAGATAGATCATGATAGATAGGTAGATGGAGATATGTTGTAACCCAGTCCAATGACCACCATCGCCCACCAAGAAAGGCTATTTCTGCCTGCCATCTGAGGCTTTCGGGATAGCTTTGCTGATCTGCTGGCGGCTCTTTGGGACTGATGCGAGGACGAGGTCCGGATGCAAAATTGGATGCCAAGATTCTCAGCGGCCAAAGCCAAACAGGGGTATCAATATTCCC
This sequence comes from Symbiodinium kawagutii, assembly GCA_009767595.1. Classification (NCBI taxonomy): domain Eukaryota; class Dinophyceae; order Suessiales; family Symbiodiniaceae; genus Symbiodinium; species Symbiodinium kawagutii. The sequence goes on from VSDK01013934.1 coordinate 86,112, forward strand.
TACCCTTCCAGTTACCTCTATAATTAGGTGACCAGCTGGTTTATACCATTGCTTTTTAGGGTTGGTTACCTACTATAAAGGTAGCTGGAAGGGTAGGGATTGGCTTCAGGTTTGAAACCGTTCTAAGAAATCCTGTCCATGGATGGTTTCATCAACATGTTCTGTTCATGACCCTTGCCAAGCGTCTGGTGTTCACTGATCTTTTCAGCGCATAATTACATACAGATTTAACAGCACCATACAACACGCCACGTTTAGTGGTAAACCTCTTTTTGGTGGACACTCTATTGCGATGGGAGTATCAACCAGAAAACGTTCATTGTCCAGAAGCAATAACCGGTGCACAAAAACCCCAACCAGGCAGTTTGCTCTGTTCAGAAAAGTTTCAGAGCAAAATCAACCAAACCAACACCCATCGAACCAACCAAACAAATCAAACCAACCTGTGCTGGCAATGAAGCTTCGGAGCCTTATCCATTTGGCATGGAAGCAAAATTGGCATGGTTTGTCGGTAAGTAAACAAAGGGTGTCCCACATCTGTCTCCCTTGTAGGCTTAGGGAGACCCTGATCTGGCGGTAGCCGCAAGTCAATTTCAACTTCCACCAACGCTTGGCATGATGTAACATTTCCCCCCGGAAGTTGATCCTAGTTGCGGAGGCTCAAAACCATCCAAATCCATTGAGGGAATCCAAGGAACTTGTGCCTACAGCTGCATAAATGCTGAGATCAATTGGGGATCATAGGGTTGGAACTGATTTAGCTAAGCTGTTTCTTTGCACTGCCAGTCACACCCCCATAAACACGATAGTCCAGCCAACATGTAGTCGTTCAAAGCCCTGACCAATAAAGGTCAGGTGGAGGTGAGTTCAACAATAGCAGTGCCATCATCAATCATCAAGCTATTGTCAACCATCTATCAACGATCAATATCTCATATATAATATATGTATATATATATATACAAAACTATCACCATCAGGGAACTACCAAGCTACGTAAACATTGGAACTTGCATCACTTTCAGCCTGGCAGTGTGACCGCAGAACTGCTGTGCAGCTAAGCAACTCATAGAACTCACTGATGCCTGAGGAACCAAAGGGCACTGCAGTGCCGAACCATGCTTAGCATCTGTGTGTGAAACCAGGTTCAAGAAATGGAGAGATGGATATGATTGTTGTAATGTTTCCCAGGTGGGTTTGAACTCATTGTGCATGGTTTTGTGATGATTTGACGCATTTAAAATACATCTAATGATCTATTGCATCTACGGATTGCGTAGCTGTACATCGGTGCAGTCTGCAAGGCAGTACGAACACTTCCCCTGCAAACAGCAGTGATTGATCCAGCTGCGAATTTATACGTTCCGGGCCTTTGTTTGAAGGGCAAATCACCGGTGTAAACGCTGGATCACAAGTAAAGTACCGTTATTGAAAGTTGATATTTGAGATGTGTTTACCACACCTCCTGGTAATGTTAGATCCATGAGTAATGTTAGATCCATATTATCCATAGTATGAATGACCCCCTATATTCGGGATAGACCAAGAGCTATTCATGTTAACATAAGCTCTTCATGGTAAACCTGAGGCAGCTTTTTGATATGGATCTTCAATGATCGACCCACGCCATAAATCACCACTAGGGGTGGTTTGATAACAGCTGGATCCACGGGACCAACAGCTGGAATGGCTCTTTGACTTAATGCGCTGCCATGTAGGATCAGCAACTTCCACACGCACACAAGGACAAACGCATTCATCCATCTATCTATCTATCTATCTATCTATTGTGAAAAATAATATGTGAATATCTTCTATCTTTACTGGTGCATTACGCAAACAAGTGTGTAACACATGTACATGCATGTGTATACAGGTCTTGTTCGATATGTGATTGCAGCTGTTTCCGAAAGGAGAAGTGCGGTTTCGAAGTTGCCAATTCTACGTATTTCCGTTTGGATACATCTTGTGAGAGGCCGTTCATCCAGAAGCAGCTGTGAATTTGACAAAGTTGGAAATGAACAGTACTATTTCAGACTGCACGGCAACAAGTATACTCGCCAAGATTGTGGTCACATCTCGTTCTTCCGCGGTTGGGTAACCATCAAATCCTTTTGCTGTCGGTGATAGAGTTTGAAAATAGTTGACTGGATACTTGAAACACATCGATGTTGTGCTGAACTACTAGCAGCTAACTAGCACATCTTTGATCATCTTTGCATGTTTTCTTCGGCTCATGGAAACAAACCCCTTGGAATAGCAGGAACAGCACCACCGTGAGACTCACATCCTTCGCCGATCACCACTGACCAGGGGCCGTCGGCCAACATGGCACCCATGGAAGGGTGCCAAAGCACGCAATTCGTCAGCTGATCGGCCAACAAGTCAATGATCTGCGGCACCGGTGTGCCTGGGGCCGTCTGCTGTTGGCGAACGGTGAGGCATCAAACACATCGCAACATGTCCGAGCCATGTCCTGCTGTTTCATCACCATCGTGAAACATGATCAACCATACATAAGGGGCATTGCATGCATGTATGCAACTAAAAAGGCTATTATATAAATATAAAAAAGGTAAAACAAATAAAGAAACAAATAAACAAATATATAAATATATAGGTATATATAAATAAATATCCCATTCCACATGGCCCCCAAATATGACCCATTGCAACATTTTTGTCCCATCTTCTCAAGAACCCTGGCCTACGTATTCCATCCTATTCCATCCTATTCCATCCTATTCCATCCTTTTCCATCCTATTCCATCCTATTCCATCCTATTCCATCATTTCAACCAATATTTTTCCAACTTTTTTCTGGTTGGTGGTTTCAACCCCTACGAAGGACAATAAACAATGTCAATCCAACCACCAACCAGTTTTTGTATTTGAACAACTGGCAGTGGGTCAAAACTGTGTACACCTGGTTCCCCTGTCAGTAACCATTGTTTTCCCTATGAAATAGCTGGTTATTATCCCCCATGGGAAGTTGGTTAATATTGACCCAAAGCCATATTGTTGGTATATATCCCCTATAGTTGTTAGTTATCATCCCCTATCATTAGCCATTATAACTATAACCAGCTAGCTTTCCATTAGTTGGTTAATTCATATTGACCCAACTCGCCATTTCTATTTCGGGCCTATGGATCATCCTCGAACAACTCCTGGATCGCGCCTGGTGGGATCTTCTGTCCGGTCAAGTTGACGTAGACATCGCAGTTGGGCGGTTGCATCTTAGACTCGACCTCCTGGGAGGTGCTTCAAAGGCTTGCGGGTGAGTCATGGCCAGGGCTTGGGACAGGGCAGGGTGGGGCTTCATGAGCATTCATGGGTTGAGATGAATGGTGGAAATAAGTAGTTGAAGATGGTTGAAATGACTAATTGAAATTGATTAAGCATTTGATGTTCGATTTAAGCTTGGTGGTCAAGAATCAGGTGGTTACTGATGGTTTGGGGCCAGTGGCGGTAGACCGGACAAAGTGTAGAAAATGCTTCATCAGTGATCATTTGCGTGTGAATATCCGATCTATCTATCTGCATATGCAACTAAAGCACGCATGCATCCCAAGTTAGTTTGTCCAAATCTTATCCAAATATTGGGCTCAAAATTGTGCTAATTAGTTTATCCTGTTGACTAGAACAATTATGTTTTGTCCAAACATCTCCCCAAAAAACTCGCAGAATTCCCTGTTGATGAGGTGAACTTCGCAGCTGGATGGTGAGACAACCCCATGTCCCAGCGCTGCCACGTGCCTTCAATGCTTGCAGCAGTTTGTTTCTCGCAGGCTCCATGCACTTGGTGTGGAAGGCCCCGCTGGTCCTGAGCTGTCCGCGATCCCGTGCGATCCCGTGTCACTCATTGGCGGCGACAGCAATTTCTTTGGTCAGCTGCCGTGATTTGGCAGCAGCTATTTGTGACACGTGTTGTCCAACCTGACTGGCCACGAGGCATCCATACCGATTTTCAACCAGTGCCACTAGGGAATCATATCCGCCACATCAAAATCTCATCAACCAAGGTTTCCGGGGAAGAAGAATTGGATGCATGGATCATTCACAAATTCAAAATATCCCTAGCTCCCGAAAAAGCTTTGAACTAAGAAAATGATGGCAATCAAAATCCCCAGTGTCATGAAGGAGGACTACCGTGATCTGCCACGGCGTGAAGGAAGCCATTGGCTGCCAGCAGTAGGGGGATTTCAATCAACCAGGATCAGCCAAGGATCTTCAGAGCCTTCGCTTGGAGGCATCCCTGAGTATCACTTGCCTGCCGCGCTTGCGCCCACACCCTGTTGCCAGTGGGTTGCATCATGCGCAGGAGTCATCTCAATGATTTCGGTTGGTTTCTTAACGAGTGAATCAGCTGAGATCTGCTTGGTGGTTTCAACCCCTCCAAACAATATCATCTAATCGTTTCTCGGCATCGGAAGCAGCGCAGCTCCCGCACGCGGTCCACCTTCTGCAAAGAAAAATAATCACAGAACTTTTTGCTCATACCAGGGAATAAAACAAGTTGAAAACCACCAGCCAAAATTTCTCCAGTGAATCAGCTTTGTCACTGGCAACCTCGGTCCTTCGTGATCTCATCAGGCGATTTTCGAGTAACAAAAGACGCATGGCAATATCAAGGAGTTACTGAGTAAACTCATGTTTCGGACCCATATTCTCGCCGCAGGAGCCCGCACACTGCACCTTGAGCTGATTTGAGCTTGTGGGCGGCAGCAGCATTATTCATGCTTCACTAACCCGAAGGGAAACCCTCCCAGAGTAAGAATAGCTGGTTTGCAGGCCCTCAATCATGGCAAATGTTGATGGCTAACAGCCACATGACACCATGCTGCTGACCGTGGTCATTCGAAAGATAGTCGTTGATGGTGAATGACGCTTAGTCCTAAATAAGGATGTACACATATACAAGCATTTATCTAAATATACGAATATAAATAAATATTGACATCACAAATCTACATACATGAATATATATATATTATATGAATGTAAAAATAAATATAAATGAATAATCCATACGCATACTGTATGTTCAGACTCTTAACCCCGTACTTTATTGCCCCCAGGTTCACCTGTGAAGTCCGGGCCTTTTTCAGCAACTTGTCCACCGCAGCTGCACTGCCAGCACCTCAGCAACCCCCCATGACATCAAAGGCTTCAGCAAAAAACCGTGACCACACCAGAAATTGGTTGGTATAGCCTCAGTTTGGGATTAATTTCTATTAATACCTATAAATTGACTATAGCTGATAATCTCAGCTATTGTATCAATTTGGACATCAATTGATGGGATATCCACCAAAAAGGACTTCAGCTATTGTATAGCTTCAGTTTGGGATACCTCTAAATTTGTGAAAGTCCAAAATTAGTCGATAGTAATCTCCTATCACCTTGATATCACTTTCGATGAATTGTCCTAAATTTAGTCATCAATTGATGGGATCCACCTTTCTATTAATCCCCAACATTCCCAAACTCAGAGGGTCATGAACCGCGTCCAAGGACTAGGCGTTTGTGCCGGGCACACCGTCGGAGTGACATGTCTGGACCGTCCACCCGCGCCCGTGGTGCCGAGGCACAGGAAAAGCCATTGGGGAAGAGGAAGTTGGCCACCTCCACGGCAGTGGAACATGGACCCACCAGAATGCTAGGTGGTGGGGGTTTATGAGGTAATGAGCATTAATAGTGGTTAATAATGGTGGTTATATGAGCATCCACTATGAATCACCGTAGTTTATGAGGTAATGAGCATTAAATTAATGGTGGTTAAAAGAAGATATAAAATGATTTTTAATATGCATCCACTGAATTGTCCCTATAGTGCATCCACTGTTAATAACAGTAGTTTATGAGGTAATGAGCAATTATAGGGATGTTATAAACACTAACAATAGTGGTTAGTGATAGCGGACAATAACCAACAATAGTGGTTGAACAACTACTGGTGGTTGACTTCCATTAGCAGTTGAGGATGGAACAGTTTAAACCAATACTTCCATGAGTTAAACTTCCAGTGGTTGACAATGGCCAGTTGATAATGTTCCACCAGTGGTGGAACAGTTTAAACTTGTTATCAGGTTGGTGGTGGTTGAGGACTAGGATTACTTTATTGGTGTGAGTACCGTAATGGTGGTTGGTACCCATTACGTTATAATTCTGAGATGGCAGGGTTTTTAAAAACCCATCACAACGGGCTTCTGCCACGGAATCATCCTTGGGCATAATGCCGCTTTAAACATGTTGGCTATCAATAGACGAACCCCGTTATTCATCGTTACAAAGCATTCTGATTGACGCCTTTTATCGACTTTCAGTTTTCCCGCCGCAAGAATTAACACCAACCACTTGTCACGATCAACTACTGGCCGAATCACGTGTCATATGTTGGCTTCCCTGAATGACTTCCAACCTTATCAAACATCATATGTTGGCTACTCTGAACCATTTTCAACCACCATTGACCTTCACAAATTGGCTGATAAGAGCCACCATCATCAACATACAGTCATACATAGGCTATGCTAGGTCCTACCCAACCATGACTCGCCATCGACAATCACGATTCATCATCACTACTGTCTGTGCTCGGCATCATGTGATACATTATGTTGGCAGAGCCGTCTCATAAACCACAAACTGATACAACCAGCACTTGTATGATAAAGGACGATGATGAGCTTAATGCCAATCACATCTTATAATGGACACAATACATTGCATCATGGTCATTGCCAGAAACAAACATAAACCACTGTAAACATCTGCGCGCTCTGACGGTCAACACGTTCAAAAATTGTTATTTTTGGCCATCAATCATCATGAAATCTCATCAGTTAACCATATCATTGATCACATCGTTCACTCAGTATATCTTAGTATCAAAGCAACAGGTAGCTGTCAATACTCATACTTCCTAACATTCATTCACACCTGTTCACATCCATTAACTCATTAACATCCATACACATCCACATGACATCCATTCACATCCATAAACATCCATTGACATGCCTAAGTTAAGCATATCTTTCACCATGACCTCACCCTGGATGCTTACCACGACGGATCGCCGCCGGCACCTGGCACACGTCCTGGGGACCTGACCTGTGCAAAGGATGCGAGATGCTGGCGGCGAGGATGGCGGCCCGTGCTACGAATTCATTGACAGCTCATTAACTGGCTAAGAAAATAGTTGTTGATGGCTTGTTCATGGTTTTTGACGGTGGTCAGTGGTTCGTTTATGGTTTTTGATGCTTGCTAGTGATTACGGTAGTGGTTGTTGGTGGTTGCTAGTCGTTGTTGGTGCATAATCAAGCTTGTAAATAAGCCATGGTGGTTATCGGCCAAAGTTCATCAATGCTTAATATTAATATTCTTTATAATGGCAAATGTTCAAGTTCATAATCATTGATGGTCAATCATTGCTGAGTAATAAGTGCATCCCTGCATGTATATGCACCTGTCATATCATTTGAATGCTTGGCTACCGTTTATTTACAGAAACCTCAGAATTGAAGTAGATTTACGAACCAGTGAGCAATTAAATATACATAAGATTAATGAGACATCAATGTTAATTAAATCAATCCTTCATTACATTACCATTCACTTTAATATACCGTTATTGGAAAAATCTATGAAATATGTTGTACTAACTATGCATCGTTATCAACTCAAACAAGATCCTCTCTATTCAACACAACAGAGTGAAATCCGCTCTGAATTTTCGCCCAGATATCTTCGTACCTGTCTTCACAATGAACGGAAGTGAGCCATCCCTTTCAGTATCCTTCTAGAACCACAAGGTGGTGCCCCAAATGGCAATAGATGCTAGCATGTAACGATAACATATAATTTAAAAATAAATAAATATATAGACATCGTTGGGTTTTGAAAATACAGACATATACACACTGCTGTCTATCTCTTACATGTGTACAGCTAGGGTGGCAACTGCCAGTGGGCCGCCGGCGCCTATGTCAATGTGAAGGCCCAGTCATGTAATGGGTCAATCCAATCTTTCAACCCTGGCTGTTCGAGTTGAAGCAAACATGTCCCAGAAACTCCATGTATTCTATACCTACGAACATGGACCAAATGCAGATGAACATGCCATACATGGAGTATCTGGGCACGGTTCTTGATCCTGAGATGTTGAAGAGTGTGACTCATCTAGAGTCAAGAACAATATCTTGGGTTTGAACCTAGTGGCATGATCACCAGCTTCAGGGGCATCATCAAATTGGCTTTTGCCAGTGATGTCGCTGATGTCAATATTCATCATTAATCCGCTGGTATAGTTGCGTGCTGAACTGTCCATGCGCAGTCGGTTAAGAACAGTGACACAGTGTGTGTGTGTGTGCAGCACCTACATGGATACAAGTGCGACAAAGAAACATATTACATTAAATTACAAGTAGTATGCCATTACTTAAGATCACCCGTCCATTTCCAGGTCCCGACTGCTTTCAAGCAATAAAACTGCATCCCGCAGCTTTCAAGTGACCAAACTTTACACACCAAAACCTCTTCGGAAGCAAAAAAACATGAAAAACACCACCTGGTCACAAAAACACCACCTTTTCGGAAGCAAAAAACATGAAACAAACATCCCTGCAGGTCTTCCCGGGCCATCTCTGCGCCTGCACTCTGCACAGAGTTTGTCCAAGACCTCTTGGCTCAAGAGAGCCACTGAGATCATCTTTTGAGCAGAAGCCTGGTGGCCACGCTGTCCGTTTGGGTCAGCTGGCCCGTGGGTTTGACATTGGCTGTGGAGCGTCTTTTGCACTGCTGCATGTATATGGCTTTAAAAATAATTCTGCAGCAATCTGCATGCACCAGAAACCAGAGAGAGGGAGGAGGGATGAGGAGGGCCATATGAAAAGGTTGGGGATTTGACGAAACGATCCAAAATGCACGGAACTGTGCAGAACAGTCTCAAGATTTAAGTGGTTGGTGATTAGAACCAACCAACCATCCAACCCAACCATCCAACCATCCAACCAACCATCCAACCATCCATCCAACCTACCATCCAACCATCCAACCATCCATCCAACCATCCATCCAACCAACCAACCCAACCATCCAACCCAACCATCCAACCCAACCAAGCATCCAACCATCCATCCAACCTACCATCCAACCATCCAACCAACCATCCAACCAACCATCCAACCAACCAACCCAACCATCCAAGCCAACCATCCAACCGTTCCACAATATGAGTCAACCAACCAACCAGTCATCCACCCCCTGGCCCTGCGGAACTCGCCCCTTTCGCCTCGGCAGCTTCCTGCATGGCCTCCCCACGGAACTTCACCAAGCGCAGCCCCGTTTCCAAGTCGAAGACGCCTGCCACCGTCCTCAGTGTCGCTGGCAGGTCCTTCCTGTCATGGTGAATCTCTGGGGTTAAGGAGAAGTAAGGTTGATACATCTCTATAAAAATAAAAAATAAATATATATATATATATGTAGTTATATATGTAGTTATATATGTATACAAAATATATATATATATATATATGAGGTGCTAAGCGAAGATGGTATGAAAAATCAATGGCTGCTCGATTCATCAGCGGTCGATAAGGCTTTTGTAACGTATATGTACGTTGCTATACATGGCTATTCTCTTCAACCTGTGAAATTTTCCCGCCCAGAAAGTACCGGGCCGGAACACTCGGAAATTGTGTGGGCGTATTCGCTTTGTCAGTTCCGCTTTGTCAGTTCCACTTTGGCTTCTGCATGGATTCATCTGCAGGAGGGCTCGAACATTCTTTGTTGGCCCTACATGCCCTCAGCCTCTGAACCCACAAAAGATATTGATTAGTGGTTTCAACGCCTTTCAAAAATCCTTGTCAACCAACGATTTGTTAATAATTACGTTTGGGAAAATAAACCGAATGTTAATCAAACCACCAACCAGTGGTTGTTTAACCATTGCCGTTGCTGATGATTCCCTACTATTGGCCATTAGAAACGATTATTAACCAATATTAAGCATGACAAAATATCAACCATTATGATATTATAAGCCAGTATCTACTAGCATCGACAATAAATCTACCATTAGCTACCAGTTTTAAAATTATTCACCATGATATTATTCATTATCATATCATAAGCCATTATCTACAACCATATTTTGATTTTAACCATTACTAACCAGTACTATCTATGGTTGTAACTGATCAGTAAATACCATATATTATCTAGATAATATTCACCATTAGCAACCATTATTATCTTTGGTTATCTAGTTAATACCATGGTTATTTGTTATTAACAATATTAACCATAAATATCAGGCCAACTGCTCCTCTGCATGTAGGACTGCGCCAGGTCGCAGCGCCGTGTACTCTCCCAAGGAGAGCCCGGCCACGGCTCGGAACTGCTCCGCAGCCTTGGGGTTCTCCTGCGCCGGTGAATCGTCATGGGGGCGACAAGCATAAGGAGATCGATCCATTTTTTTTTCATCGCTGTCCCGGAGGTTCAGCTAAAGCTGAGGGCAAGCTTGCGGCCCAAACAAACGGAGCCACAAAAACATTTACAAAGCTGGAGTAGAAGTTGTGCAAATAGGTCACAAATGCTAAGCTATTTAGCCAAGCTATGCCATAATTCATTGACTAATCCATAATCTATGGTAGATTAACTGAGTAAAAACTAGGCCAGTAAACGTGCTAAACTACCAGATTATTGAGCAGGTAAGCTATGGTAAATCAACTAAGCTATACCCATAGATCCATTGATCCAAAACCCCAGCTCTGGGGTTTTAACTAGCTGGTGACCCCATAAGAGACTGGTGACCCCAGAATAGATGGTTACCCCATTAAAGAGCACCTTGATGAGACGTCACCAGCTAAGGTAAACCCAAGATTGAAATATATATATATATATATAGATTCAGATCCACAAAGCCCAGCTCTACGATGGCCACCAGCTCTGGAGCAGGTGAACTGGGGCAGGTTTATGAACAAACGGATCCAACATTCGGAGAAAGTGAGGCTTGTACCTAGGCACCCAATAGCACCGGATCTGTACAGAAAGTGCCCACGGTGGTTGAAAGGCTGCCTCCTATCAGAGTACTGATTGGCTTGAGTATCAGTCAAAAAAGTTCCACCGCGACATGCAACATGCCGTGGATGTTTCAAGGTACTCCCCTGCGCAATTTGAAAATGTTGAAGAATGCATTGAGTAAGGTAGGAACCGTCTCCTTCTTTAGGAGTTCGAAGGCCGCCAACCCGCCGATGTACATCGCTGGCTGGCAATACTTGGTCCTGAGCGTAGCAGCGGTTGCAATGCCCTCGGGCAAACTGACCCAGAAGCTTAACATCACCATTGTTCATAAGAAAAAAGATTGCAAATTGAGACTTTTCAAAGGTTTTCCATTTCCAGGTTAGTTTACCAGAGTTTGTCTGCGACCCATACATAGCTCCGTCATGTTTAAACAGAATAGAATCACCATAAGCAGTCATTACAACCGGTAAAGCAACCAGCAGGAAATGCTGATTTGTTGCATCGCCATCTCCAAGAGTTCAGCTTCAGCAGCCATTTGTGGTTGATCACCATTCACGCTGAAGCTCAAGCGCCGTAGGTGAAATCCAAGAAAAACGAAGCAGAATCATCGACTTGTTGGTGGTTTCAACCACCATGACAAATAGTAATCAATCAATCAATCCATCCATCCATCCATCCATCCATCCATCCATCAACCATTTAATCATATTGGTGAAAATCAAAAGACTGTTCAAAACCACCAACCAACTAGTCGGTCCATTTTCGTCAAAGTCCGGGCGAACACCTCGCCATGCTGCGCCCACAAGCGCAGAACTTACACTATCCAATGCAGCCTTCCAACAACATGTCATCTCTTCTGCTCTATATCTGCTCTATATCTGCGCTGTAGAGATTGACTGGATTAGATTTGGCGAATCTTCAGCGCTAGAAGAGGTCTGGGCCAAGCCTTGTGACTTGCCCAAGGCAGACCGTTCCATCGATCCACCGACCTCCACACCAACGGATTCGCTTCAACCAAGGCTCTGCTCCAGTTGATCCTCTGGACCTTCCAAGCACAGCTTCAGAAGATCGTAGCCTGTGCGTAGCGCAAGGTCCCTATGCAGCCGCGAGGTCCCTTTAGGGTGGGGTGTCACCTGACCCGGCAATTCACATTGGAACCAAACCCTCGAGGCAATAGGGCACAGCTAAACTCCTTG
>VSDK01013934.1:103266-152225 GCA_009767595.1 Symbiodinium kawagutii
GGACCAGAGGACCAAGGGACCAGAGGACCAAAGGACCAGAGGACCAAGGGACCAGAGGGCTAGAGGAATAGATCCTAAATTCTTTTTTGAGGGTTCAGAATTTTTTTTTGAGGGTCCCTAAATTTGTTTTTGAGGAATCCTAATTTTTTTTTTGAGGGGCATCCCCCCTGGGGAACCGGTATCGGCCCTTGCTTTTTGGAGGTGAGGACATCATTGGCATGGACTATCATTGATATTGTTGAACCATTGATAGTGTTTGGATTTGTTGGGGTGCCTTGGCCGTTCAACACTATTGGATGCAATTGGCATGAACTCATTCATTGGCATGAACTCATTCCTTATGTTGAAGCCCGGGTTTGGGTACGGGATTGTGGAGCATGGCTTTCAACGGCACATGCCAACCTAGTTGGCAATGGTAAAAGCATTGGCCTCAGCTGGAACATGCCCCGGTGACTATCAAAACAGCCGAAGGACCTGACTTATGTGAAGGTCAGTGGGTTCCAGGCTTTTGCTTGTTGCATCCATCCGCAAATCAAATCACATGAGCCAAGGTTCAAATCAAAACCATCTAGTGACTTCGATGAAAATCTTCTTTCCCCTCACTTCGATGATGAAAATCCTCTTTGCCCTCCACTCGGGCAGGTGTTTGATGATGGTTCACATGAAGCAAACCCGTTGACCGGTTCTGAAAAACGTCAAAATTCAAACTCACACGTTCTTCTATACGGTCGTCTATGGCTTGGTTGCGACCCCACCACGCCGATGGATTGCTTCACCTTCTGAATGAAGCACCGAAATATGGCCACTCATGATGGTGACTGTCAAGGTCCTTATTGTAGCTATCCGTTCGACAGGAGCTACTTGATCATGTTCGGCTACAGTTGAAGCATATCTACGCAATTCCATGGGAGACACACGACATCAACCAGTGAAAAACGATCTCAACAGCTTATGATTTATCAAATGTTGCCATGCTTGGTCAATGACCACATCTCCCTTTGTCAACCTCAACGGTCACTGTCAGTTGGTAAAGAACGATCCGTTAAGCCTGATAAACCACCAATTCATCATAATTAATTACCAGCCATCATTCGCTATGTTTTTCCATTCGCGCCGCTCAACGTACAAGAGGCTGTGTGCGGATCATGCACAACTCTAAATTCTAGCCCTGGAAGTCAGGAAGCCATGTAGATCTAGCATGGAGGAGCTCGGAGGCTTGCAGTGCGCTGCCATCATTAACTATGCCGAACTACTGATTACCAACCGCAAAAAAAATATGAACCAGTCATTGACTGTTCCAAGTCTTCATCACAGTCCCCAGTACCCCCGATCCATCCATCCCCACCATCCCCTCCCAACCTCAGAGGCATACATCTGCCCCAGCTCGCCACAAGCTGCCACCGCTTTCACGGCAGCACAGCGCACCAGGTGCGACTTGTCGTTAAACAGCTTGCCTCGGTTTCGGGTGTCGACGTTGCAACGGACCCCAAGTGATCCTGAACGTAGCTTGTGTCAGGTTTGCGGAGCCACATCGCAACCATGCATCCGTCCAGTTGTCCTGGGGAGTCATGTGGATGTATCTAAGAGTCCGAGCTATTCAAAGCTGGCAAGTTTGATCAGCATGTATGCTTAGTTCCATCCTCGATGCTGCTGGCTTATACCCAACTGGCGTCCCAGTGGACCCCCGATCGGCGCCGAGGAGCAAAGAGGTTCCAGGAATGCTTCAGCCTCATCCCCCATCGAGGACAAACTTTCCACCGCGCTGGCCTGCTCGGCCACCCATGGAAATCGCCAGCATCCCTTTATTTACTGGCTACTGTAGTGGTTTGAATCATCCGACATGAAGCCATCAGCCAGTTTGAAGAGTTTACCACAGACAGATTGGTGGATCCAAATCATTACTGGCTCCAGATTGTTGTCCTTGCTTACTTGTGATTCATCAAGGTTCAGCGCTAGCCCGCCAACCTATCAACCATGACTGGCATACAAAAACTTTTAGCCTCTATCAGCCAGTCACCCCACCAAGCAACAATGATTATACTGAGTGATCCAATATGACTGATCAAGTAGATCTCTTACCTCTCCCATTGAAAGGGTATAGGGATAGCTCCAACCAGCTCCCAAGCAACAGCCAGTAACTTGCAATCAGCCAACCATCCATCTAACCAGTCGGCCGTCCAATCATCAGCCCAACCATCCAACCATCCAACCAGTCAACCCATCCAACCAACCCAACCATCCAACCATCCATCCAACCCCCCTGCCTTCACCATCGGACTGGGATCCTGGAGCAGCTCAGCCACCGCCGCCGCCGAACTGCTGCTTTTCAGCTGACCCAAAGCGCGGCAGGCGGCAGAGGCCACAGAGGGCGCTGGATCCTTCCTGAGGGTAGCGCTGGGTGGTTGCCATGGCTCCTTGGTGGGTACTGATACGCTGGGTGGTTCCATGGGTAGCCTGTAGGGGCTGATAAGGATCCTTAATTACTGGTGGTAAACTGATGATTGCTGGTTGGTGGAGAAAAAATTAATGACCATTGCTGGTGGATCATTTTGATAGCGATCATTGCTGGTGGTCAATCATCAAAGTGGAGTATCAATCATGACTGGTTCGTGTGGTGAAATAACGGTGAAGACACTGCTGGGACTATTGGTTTGTGGTTAAAAAGCTATCCCGAGGAAAAAACAAGTATAAAGTCAGCCAAGCATTCGCAAAGTCATCGAGAAAAAACATGTCCAAAAAAACTATCCAGCTGATAATGACTAAAGTAACCGGCTAATCATTTTAGATGCATGATTGGTTAATCATGGTGATTCATCATTCCTTTGCTAAGCTGGTGAGAAAAATATGAACATCCCAAACGAAGCCTCTGCTGAATCATTTTACCTGGTTAAACTAAACCACCTGGCATACAATATGAAGATTGCACTTGTCCTTACGGCTTTTGCATACTCGCCCATAGCATCCCTCCCTGATAAGGGGTTCAATCGCCGAATCAATAAAGGACAGAATTTCTATTTCCAGGTCAACCGACCTAAATCTACCACACAGTTTAGCAAATGTCAAGTGACAGTGGTTCTCCCATCTACCGTCCTCAAATGGTCAGTCACAGTGGTGACTGGATGTTACCGCGTGTATGGCTGCGTGAGATTTCACGTGTACACGAGAGGCACGAACCAATGGTAACAGGTGGTAAAAGTGGCTGGGAATTAGCTGGCAAAGGTGGTGACCACTTGTTGTTTTTGCTTCTCAGGATGGTTCGTTCAGCCTTGGTGGAGTGTTGCCACCTACAGCCGTACAGCACTGGTAGGTAACCTCGACTGAAAGGGGCTCAAATGTGGATAAAACTGCCTGAAGAAGATCACCCAAGTTGAAATTGGATGCGTTTTCATGCGTTGGCTATCTCTCTCTCTCTCTCTCTCAATCACCATCTCAAGGAGTTCAGCGAGGCGTTTCAGGTGATCAGGTGACCCAGCCACATCACTGGTTGGCTATCTCTTTCCGTTTGTTTCTTGGAAGGACCGCCCTTCCGCACGACACAACGGCGGCAGCCTGGGGCGGTGCGCCAAGCATCAAGAGGTCGATGAATTGAGATTCCATGCCTGGCAGTTGGTCAACCAACAGATGGTTGGTGGTTGGTCACCATCCCAACAATATGGCTATAGGTC
This sequence comes from Symbiodinium kawagutii, assembly GCA_009767595.1. Taxonomy (NCBI): domain Eukaryota; class Dinophyceae; order Suessiales; family Symbiodiniaceae; genus Symbiodinium; species Symbiodinium kawagutii. The sequence continues at coordinate 106,932 of VSDK01013934.1, forward strand.
AATATTAACCAACCAATTAATGGGGGATATTCTCCAACAAGAATAGGGAAAACAATGGTTAATGATAGGGGAACCAGGGGTACATGGTTTTGACCCACTGCCATACGTGTTCGTCAAAGGGAAGAAGAATGAACCAGTTCATTAATGAACCGATGGCTTGTGGTTCATAATAGGCTATTGGTTCATTATTGTTCTCAGTAATCATAAGGAATAATGTTTAAAATTCAAAACTATCAACCAGTCATTAATGAACCAATAGTCTACCATTTGGTTATTCCTGGCAGCTGCTGGCATCACTACCCCTTCAAAAGGGATAGCACGGGATACCCCTCGCTCCCAATTGCTCCCTCCCAACCACCCGCCAGCATTACATGCATTACACACTGCATATTCCGCATGTCAGTCAAGTCGAAAAAGTTAACTCATAGACTGTTGGTATTCCGAATATAATTAGTAGGAATGGCTTCCTGCAGCTAACTGGAAGCCTACCAAGTGAGTGAAACGACGCCACTCAACAACCAATTTCTTGTACTCTGACTGCGGTGCTGCGTCCATTTTCTTGTGGGACAATCTAAAGTGGAGGGCCGGAAGAAACACCCGCGGCGGAGGTATAACCTTTTCTGTCTGGAAGGCTGGTTAGACCCATGCTGTGGAACAGCCTCACCAGCTAGTTGGGGCGGATTAGCGCCCTGTATGAAAGATATGAAAGCCTGGTTCATGGATGGATCTCCCATGAATGGCAGCTTCATCTACGATCATCCTTATGGACCGTCCCAGCTCACCCCCAAGTAGTACAAGTAGTAAACTGCCGTAATAACAGAACGAGATGGTGACTGTTTTCACGCTCCTTGCAGGATGGGCCGATGCATCGTGACAATGGCAGATTATGGCAGATTCATCGAGCTACTCTTTGACTTCCCCATGGTTTGCCGTAGGTTACTGGCGATTTATCCCCAGCTGGGTATAGATCTCACCATTAATTGAAACCATGGCTGGCTGATCCGTCATCTGGTGACTGTCAAGTGCAGCGGAAGAACGATCTGGATCCAATCCAATCTGCGTTAGGGCGTTGACAGCGCACGCTCGCCTCAAAATGGCAAAGGTCGGGCACCAAAATTGGAAACATGAGGCGTGAGTCCTCGTGCGCCCTGCCCGTGAGACCAGCAAGTAGCATCAATTAATAGCTTGAGTAGATCCATTACTTAATTAGCTCCTCGTAACGTTACTCTTCTGACATATTCGGGCCCCTTTTACCTCCTATCAGCGGAAACTAGCAGCGATCACATGGTGACCAAAACAAATTGACAGCCAATGACCTCTTGAAAATCCTGATGAACAATCATGGTAGATCCATATAAGTAACCTACCACTAGTTTCACCGTAAATAGCTGGTGATTTACCATCAAGTGTAAGGGGTTATTGAAAGATCCAAAATTAGTGATTATACTGATAGCAGCTTCACGCAACCATGGATGCACAAAAAGGACTTACTCTTCTTGGGGGCCCTCTCAGCTGTTATCGTCACTCTACCAGGGTGGAGCTCAAGTCCAACCAAAACATATGCTGACAATGCAATACATGATGAGTTAACAGTTGGTTGGCCAAGATTGGCTGACTAATGACCTGGCTTGGTTAACAATAGGAAGCTTCACTGCTGGTAGTTGATAGCGATTGTTTTCAATAAACTAAGGCAAACATGTTGAAGCACATGTCAATGAAAATGCCACTGGCTGATATGAGTTTTCGCAATGCCATTAAGTGAATTGCCAAATTCACAGTCTTGCTGACAAGCTGGTTCAATTGCTCAGCCAACAAAAATGAAAGTTGCAACATGGTCAATACTGTATTAACAACTTGGAGAGCATCAATGGCAAATATGGAAAAGCCTTAGCCTGTGATGCATATTAAGGCGTTTTCAGCTTGAGCAGGTATGGCGCAGAAAAAGGGTCAAAAATGGGGGAATCACACATCTTGGAAGTACATCCCCAGTGCTGCTAAACAAATTTGGCATAGAGCCATTCATATCCCATGCTGTGATGTGACATCACCAATCCAACACGGCATGACCATATGGAACATACCGGTGTATGTCTCTACGGTGCCTACTAATCATTGGAACACTTGTCGGCGCTCCAAGGTTGAAACATGTTCAAAACAATACTGGGTTGTCGCTTGCGTTCACGAGTCATCGTCATCATTTGCGACACTAAAGCCATTGATTTGCCAATGGCATGGTTGTCAGAATCCCTGTCTTCAAGTTGGATGGCCACACCCTTTTGACAATGCGCAACTCGGACTCTCCTCTGCCCAACAGCTAACACCGTTGACTGTATTGCAGGAATTCAGTCAAATTGAGGCGTATTGTACGCCTTACTGTGAAAGAACATGGTGTTTAGATGTGTTTAGCTGCTTTCGATCCACCACACTTGACCGCTATGAACCATCATTCTTAACCCTTCATGCATGGGTTCTTAACCATCCATTCATGGGATAACCAGCAAGCTATAGACCACAACTGCCATAGCAATAAACGTGCCAAGGCACATCTCCCAATCCTTGGAGCCAAGCATGTCCATCAACTTCCCAACCGAACTTGCGCCTGAGCACCACCGGTTGTCGTGGCGACTGCTCTGGTGACTTGGTTCTTTGACTGCCTGTGTTGCTGGTGACTTGCTTGATTTGGCTGTGGGTCAGAAAACCCGTACCCCTGGTTCCCCTATCATGAAGCATTGTTTCCCTGATCATTGGTCACTATTCCCCCATTATTGGTTGGTTGATATTGACCCATGGCCATCTTGATATTGCTACGTCACTGATTTGGCGGGGTTGGTTCGTCCGTTCTCCATGCCGCCACTCCAAAGCCCTGGGTCCCCGCCTCCCAAAATGCCCAGAGCATGTGCTGCTGCACACGCGGGCTTTCGCAAGACATCGGGGGTCTTTGGCATCACGCCGGCAGCCGCCAGCATGTGAGTGTTAATGTCTTCCTGAGGCCAGCCCCGGATGTATCAGTGGATTGGTTGATGGGAAAATCTAAGGGACACCCGTGTTTTAACCGCCCATAATGCGGGTTTCCCCTGTCGATTTTCCAGTGAGCTGTTTCCAGGAAATAGAGTTTCACATCCAAATTCTATGGCAGCAAATGAGTCATTCCATATGGCCAGCGCCAAGCACCAGCACAGGCAGCTGACAACTCAACATAACTACATTCACCACCATGAACAATTAACCACTAGTAGCCATGGCAGAGAAACGATCCAGTGTCAAAAACATAGACAATGAGGAAACAAGAGATATGCTTTAATACCTTCGCAAAGACCTTGTTCTCCAGCTCCTGAATTAAGACATCCCAAATTCTGGAGTGCAAACACCAAACAATAAATCCCAAGCACTCTACATAAACTCTATAGAATTTAATAACCTTGCACCGAACCAGTGTAAAGTTTGTTCGTGGTCGAACCGCCCCTATGAAAAATATGCGTGCCAACAAACTAACCAACCATTTGGGAATACTAGGGAACATGAAAGCATCTCAACCCAAAAACCAACTAGCATTATAATCTGCATAAACCAATCAGAATCTATCCAGTCCACCACCCAAATGTAGCCAGCTGATTGGTGGTTTCAACCCTATGAAAAATATCAGTCAACCAATTATTTTAAACTATTCTTTAGTAATTGTTAGGGCAAAAAATATTAAACACCACCAACCAGCCTGTGTTTTGGAGAACTTTTCCCAAAGTTGATTGACCTGGATAACTTTTCCCAAAGTTGATTGACCTCTAACGTTTGCTCCTCAATGGCGCAAACCTATCAGCTTCGGGCGACCGTAACAGTTTTCTGTCCGCTACCACCATCACGCTTCTCAGTAAAATCCTTAAATCTATAGGGATGATCAATTTAGTTTAAACTAAACCATCTCCGTTTTTGTTAGCAAAGGTTTGACCAAGTTCAAAAAGTAAACCATCCCCTGCTACAAAAGCTCCTTAACCATCTAAGAGGCACTGAGCTTAACCATTAGAGAGGCACTAAACTACCATTGCTTGGATGGTTCAACTGCCCACCGCGGCCATGGAAACCTCACCGTACCACGGAGGCGGCGCCCAAGTGTCGCTCTCGTTGGTCAAGGCAGCCTCGAGCGCCGGCACGTGCTCCGCGGCTGCGGGGCCCAGGCTACCCAGCACGTAGGCGGAAGCGGCCACGACGCCAGGAGAGGAGTCCTTGAGGAACTTCCCCATGGTTGGAGCCTGGAGCCAGGGCTACTGGAGCTGAGGAAAGCTTTAGGTTAAGGGGACTTCAGTTGATGAAGGTTGGATCAAGGAGCAAAAGCTTCAAGCTGACTGAAGTTGATGGTAGAAATAATGCGTCAGAATGGTTTTAACATTCATTTTTGTAACATATTGTAAGCATAGTTTGCTTCGGATTAGTTCTAGAGGAACTGCCAGGCTAATGGTAGGTTTTATTGTAGTTCAATGGCAAATCTTGACCAACTTAAAACGTTTGGGGGTACCGCTCTGAACAAATCAAGCCGCTGTGACAATGGCAAATGCAGCTACGGAGCTAAACTAAAACCCCGATATATGATTGCAAATTAACAGCAAAACGCACTATTTTATTTCAATAGAAACAACTATTGTTAACTCACCCTTAAAAATCAATGTCTACATGCAATTCTTGCCATTGGGACAAACCCTGCCATTATGTTTCCAACCAAAAAAGAAGAAGCAAATAACAAGACCAAACAAGCGAACATGCAAGCAATCAAACACAAAAACAACCAGCCAAACACAGAAACAATGCAATACGGGACGAAAAACAATCAAAGAGTTCCAGAAAGAACCACCATAGGAACAGATTGGAACAAAATAGGGTCCCTGAATGCAAACGTTTTTCCCATAGAATCCTACAAGTTGAAAAGGTGACCTGATACCTGGGTGCGGAGGAATCATCACCCCGAACTATGTCTCTCTCCATCATTCCGGGTCTAGTATTATAATTTTTGGTCGGGGTGATGATTCCTCCACAGCAGTTTTTGTTGGTGCGACCGACGCGACTCTCTCAGCCAATTGTTTGAATCAAATGAGTTTATTCCAAAACCTCTTTCCTCCCGGAGTAGTAATTACCAAATTAGTTAGTGAACCATCAAAGAAACACACAACTAGGAGCAACCAATCCAAGAATCAAACATATACTTGACCCTCAATTACCCCAAAACAATGGGTGAAAGTCCCAAAATAAATAAAGGGCGTTAATCCTAAAGATATAGGGTAATTGGGAGTCAAGGTAGCAACAAACACACACACACATAAACAATTAAACAACAAACAACTAGCAAAGCAACAAAGAAACAATCACCGAATCAAACAAGATCAACGCCAAACTCAACACAGAAAACAACATCATCAACGATCAACACCAAGCTCAACAACTCATTACTGTAGTGATTGGTTGATTGGTTGGTTGATGGTTGCTGAGCTATGTGTTTGGTATATATATCCCCCATAATTGTTGGTTATTATCCCCCATTATGGGCCATTATACAATTTTGGTTGGTTAACTGCTTGACCCAAAACCATATCATAAACGATATAACCATATTATAACGATATAACCATATTATAGTGATTCACCCTTATCTATGGCATATTAACCCCATTAGTTAACCATATTATAACCATATATAACCATATAACCATATTATAACTATTACTTAACCCTATTAGTTAACCAAATAACCATCTTACAACCGATCAACACCAAAGCATTCGGTGAACGAAGCCGGCGGCGCCTGATCTTGCGCCTTGGTCCCCAAGGCCTGCAGCGTCTTGGCCGCCGCCACGCGCACGTAGCTGTCGCCAGCGATGAGCCTCGGTGGCTGTGATGCCGCAGTGATGCGCGGTGCTTGGCGAGTTGATGGATGTGAGTTGTTGCAATGGATTCTTTGGGTTTTTTTTGGGAAAATAGGGAATAACCAACCAACAATGGTAAGCTAGCTGGTTATAATGGTTAATGATAGGGAATGACCAACAAAGCTATAGGGAAACAATCAAAGTATAGGAAATACAATAATAATGGCGGATAATAACCAATCAAATTATAGGAAATACGATGGTTGATGATTGGGGAACCAGGGGGACTAAGGGTTTTGACCCACAGCCATTTGTTGCAGGTGAATTTTGATGATGTTTTTATGGTTGATCAATGGTTCGAGTTCAACTGAATGGTTTTTATTTTACGAGAGGGATGCTTCGAATTATGAAAGGTGAAAGTGGAACTGATGATAGTGCTGAATGGATGGTTCCAACAGATTCATGTATACATAATCAAAGTTATTGGTAATCTTATCACTGATGTCTCATAGTTGATCCTGGGTCACTGACGTTGCATTAGCCAAGGTCATGGCGACCCGGTAGCCACTCACCAGCCCCCAGCAACAACGACAGCTCATCGGAACAACTTCAGCCAAGTACACTCATGATCCAAGTTCAAGGTGGTCATCTATGGGCTATGGGTCAATATCAATGAACCAACGTTCGTGGGGGATAAGTTCACCACCAATCATAGGGAAAACTAGCCGGTCAATAATGGGGGAACCAGGGGGACTGTGGGTGAACTGACCCATAGACATATGATAGTGATCCAAGGTTCCTCCATCTAGATTGGATTTTCGTCATCCATGGGGTGCAAATTTCGAGTAAACCAAAAAAGATGACGAAAATCCAACATAGATAGTGGTTTCCCTCAAAAAACGCCGTGAATTTTGGCACAGCCAGGTTAGTTTACCAACCATGACCGAACGCTGGGCACTAGGGATCCACCTTGAAATATTGTTCTTGTGCGGTCGGTCAACCGTCTTTCACCAATCAACACCATCATTGCTAGTGACTAACCACAATGAGGGTTCTCAATCACCTTGTGATGTTCATGCTGAAGTGGCTAGTGGTTTTGAACCCCTATGACAAAAATGCTTGTCAACCAACCAACCATGTTGTCACAATGGGGAAAATTAAACATGTTAATGACATGAACAACTGATTCCTAGGATCACTGTCCCAACTGTACCAAACTAATAGTCGTTTCACCATTATTCCTGTATAGTATGCCCTAAACATTATTGACCACTACTGATTATTATTATCGAGACAATCACCAGTGATCAACAATAACTATCTACACCCTCATATTGATTGGTGGTCCAAACATGTCTTAACCAGTAAATGGTCACATCAATGATTCCACTAAAACCATGTTATATCAGTCATTATAGGGTCAATATACTAGCATCCCCTATATAATTCACCATTATTAGCTTAACCAGGATTTACCATCGCTACGACCACCAAGCAGTCAACCACCGTGGTTCATGGCCTCCCAGCAACGCCGCAACCCGGTGCCGCGGCACTTGGCCAAGGCCACCCTTGCAGCCTCCGCGCCCTCCATGCCACGCAAGGCTTCCGCCGCTGCGACTTGGACCTGGGAGCGACCAGTGACCACCATGGGCCCTGCAGGGAGGCCGTCACAAGTGGCGCCCTTTGATGGATCAAAACTCGTTTTACTTGGGAGACAAAAAACCTCGTTTTTTCGTGGGAAAAAAAATTGGTGGTTGAAGTTGGACGGTTCTTGGCGAAGGGAAGCCTGATCAAAGAGCACCCGTTCTGGAGTCGAAGATGATCCTTGAACGTGCAGGAGCCAGTATAGAGCGTCCCGGATAATCACCGAGAATTGCAATGGTGAACTGAATAATGATGCTGAACAATGTCTAAAAGTATTCTGGTTAATTAGCAATAGCAGCAATGATTTATAACCCCTGGGTTACTCTTCCGAAGGGATACTCTTCAAATTTGCTGTCCAAATGCTCAAGAGTTCAGGATTCTCTGGAACATTCCAAATAATTCCCAATCATTCTGGAAAATTCTGAAACATTCTCAATAATTCCAACTCATCCCCAGCAAATCCAGAGAAACAACATGCAAAGCTGAAGAATGCAACTGCTTTTGGATGTGTTTGGATTGTTTTGGAATGTTTTGTTTTCTTCCCCCAAGTGCAACCGGGACGATCCACCTCCCCGGCTGAGGGCTAGGTTACCATGCTTTTAATTTGATGCTTTTGGAATGTTTTGGATTTTTGGAACGTTTTTGATTTGTTGATTTTTTTGGAATCTTTTGGAATTGTTTTGGATTTTCTTTTGCATTCTTTGGAATGTGTAGGGATGAATTTTGTTGGAATTATCTGGAACTATTTAGACTGATTAGGAATCATTCAGGCTGCTGCCAAGACCACAAACAACTGAGTGAAGAGTATCCCTTCTCATGAGTGACCCTGATCTCCCAGAAGAATTAGCTAGCCAATGACTGATTCACACCTGCAATGACGAGTAACACTTAACTAAACAAATGGGCACCGACTATGGTTGGCAAAGTGTGATTAAGAATGGGGTTTCACAATAATTGGAAAGGTGTGAGTGACAGTGGTCGTTCACAATGATGAGGCAAAAATGGTTGACAGGTTCTCAATGGTGGTTGACAACTATTAGACAAAGGTGATTGATGAACCATCGTCATTGGATATTATTTGACGAAGGCGATTGACAAAGGTGATTGACAATGATTGGGCAAATGCGATTAACGATGGCCACTGCTAATGATTATATGGGTGTTGATCAAAATAAAGGTTCCTGGGGTAGGTACAATCGCCGATCAACCGCCAACCAATCGCGACCCCAAAGGTGACAATCGCGGAAGGATTTTCCCTTTGGAAGAAGTGGGCAAGAGACATTGCATGATGGGCTGGTGACTGCATTGAGGGGTTCATCAATCGCCCCACAATCGCGAACCAATCGCGGATTTTCCGACCAAATCCAAACTGTATGTCCACAAAACACAATAGATGACTGCATCAATCGCAAAACAATCGCCGATCAATCGCGATGCAGTGTTTTACAATCGCGGATGTCAAGATCGATATACCCATTTATATTTTTTAGATTCGCGTTTGCGATCGGCTCCCATACAGGCAAAGGTGGGCTAAGAACGGTGAATGATAATAGTAATAATTAGACAAAGCTGACTGGCAATGGATGTTGGCCAACAATGAATTACACGCGGATCAACGGTGATGTCTAGTGACCAATCACCATCAATGATCAACAGTCGTTGGTCACCCTAATGAATTAAATCGTACTAGAACAACAAAAACAGTGTTCATTCTTGTTAGCCTTGTTTGTCTCCATTAGTCTTTTCCTGGTCCACTATGGTTCAGATTTGGACTAGCAATGATAAACACTGGTGACTACAATGGCCAGAAAGTAATGGTGATGAGGGGTAAACATGGATTAAGATAGTGATTCAACATTATTCAACCAATTAGTGATGAACATGATGATGGGTACCACATGAATAGGTAAGCGATTAGCATGGTGAGTAATAGACGGTTGGCGTGCCAATGAAAATCAATTTCTCACCAATATGTGAACAAACTCGTGCTTATAGAAATAAGTAATCAAGTTTTAGCCACGATAAATTGATGTTTCAGGCCATTGGCCATGATTCACTGGCAGGGGGTGATCCATGTTGTTAGGAACGTTGCTGTGTAAGATATTCTCTCTCTCTCTCTCTGTCTCCATCGCCGTCTCTGTGTAAGACATTCGGATGATTGCATTTCTAGAGGGTGCTGGCCCACGTTTAGCAAGCCCCGCATCGATGGGCGTGCCAACCCAAAGACCGTTGCCGCAGAAAATGGCAATTTCAAGCAAGACATCAGCTAAACCATCAAGAACAAGTCAATATATATTTCTATTTCCGCATTTCCAGTTACCCCAATTCAAAACATAATTCACCCTATGTCATAACTATACTTACAACTGGGGGGCCCACCTTGCATGTGTTCATAGGTCACGCAGTTTGATATCACCACCTTGCATCAGCTTTGGCATGTCCCAGTGACTCTGGGCACTTTGTGGTTCAGCAGCGTGGCGATGGGGGCAGCTTCCACGTTCATCGAGGACAGAGCCTGCAACGGAGGGATGATGGTGTATGTTTTTCGTGGGAAAGTACCGACTGATTGAATGATACAAAAAATGATGGAACATTACTTTAAAAAACATCATGATACAATGGTTCGGAGGGAAAGTACCAACCCATAGTGCTCCAAATGCCCTTTGCCAACGTGTTTGGACCAGGGCCAGAACTGGTTACCTACTATAACTGGTTGCTGGTTTCAACCCCATTAAAAATGTCAGTCAACCAATCGTTTGTCCATACTAGTGAAAATTAGAAAAACACGTTAAAAAACCAGCACCGAATCAGCATTGTAAGCCGTATCAATCATGGTAAGCTGGTACAAGGTGGGCCCCCTTAGCTAGCTAAGTTGGCTTATAACTAGGGTAACTACCAGTTATGGTAGATATAACTAAAGTTAAACGGCTTATTCATCAACTTATAACCAGAGGTGCCCACCTTGTAGGGTAGGCTATGCTATGCTCAAAGTCTTTGCCCTTCATCTTCCACGCCTAGGCGTCCCCCCCTGCCTTGCATGCCGAGACGATGGTGTCCACATCGTCACCTCCAACACTTTCCATGGGGTGACCCCAACCATGGAGAAGCCAGCCATGGAACAGGGCTCCCACCTGTGGACCCCCAGAGCTGTTTTTTTCCAACTGGACATTTCAGTTCCAGTACTGAATCGCGGCCCTGAAACCTTCCATATTCCCATTTCAACTCACAAATAAGACAATGTCAGCTCTTCTTTGAAAAAACTACGGGTAATGGACTAATGGATATCCCATTGATATATTTTTTTGTTTCTCAGCGGTGACTGGCAAAGGGCTCAACCAACTGCAAATGTCAGTGACCAACATTTGGTGGCAGTGATGTGGGCAAACATGTGGGAGGGAATCAACTAAACATGAGGAAACCAATTGCCGAATTGGGGTGACCAAAATCCTACAGGGCCTGACTCAGGCCACACAAGCACACATTCCGCTCATCTTCCAGACCATCTTCACATGTGATATTTTTCGAACTCAAATCATGTTGAAATCAAAGGATTAGAAAACAAACTTCAAATCCAATGATAAAAAAAAAACCCTGAATTAACAAAGTGAGTCATCGCTGAGTCATCCATGACTCGAAAAGATGAGTCAACCATGAGTCCACCATCCATGATTCAACCAACCATGGCTCAACCGACTCAACCATAGTCACCCATGATGCCATGACATCCCGGGGCCGGTGCTCTTCTCCACTCGGAACCGCCTTGCAGCTGCCGTACCAATTCGGACGCCGAGGTCATGGCACGCGCGGTGGTTTCAACCAACGCTGCCCCGGTGAGCCCGCTCAGCTCAAGTGGCACGACGTTTCGGTGGGGGGGTGGCCCTACTGGAGGACCCTCCATACATCGTGAAATATCTTGATATATCATGCGATTTTAAAGCTTTAGCTGGGGAGCACTGCTCCCTAACAGCATTCAAAGTCAAAAACAAATATAGCTTGAAGACTTGGCAATCTTCAGATTTTCAGATCTCTCTCTCTCTCTCTCGTTCTGTCTGGTGTGCTTCAAGAAAAGGGAGAAAAACACAATTCACAATACCAAGAAGTATCTGGGTATCTACTAACTCTCTCTCTATCCCTCTCTCTCTTTCTGTCCATGTGGATGTTTCTCAGAATAGGGATGCTCCCTCAATCATCCATTAAGACAGTCATTCATTCTACTGTAGTAACAAACCATCCATTTCGGTGGTACCACTTTGTTGAAAAAAACACCATGTGGCAGTGGGTCAAAACCCCGTACCCCTGGTTCCTCCATCATTCACCATTGTTTTCCTCATTATTGGTTGGTCATTATCCTGCAGTTATTGGTTGGTTAAGATTGACCCATAGCCATGTGGGGAAACCCAGCCTTCGGACATAACGGGCATCCATGCTCGGCAGCGCCGAAACGGCAGCTGAGCTGGGTTCACGCGCCCCATACTTGGCCCTGGAAGTAAGAAGCCTTTCGGCCTACGCAGCAGTTGGTTTCACACAGTGCTAGCACCATCCCAGTTCACCCGGCAAATGATCAGACTTGCTGGCTTATACTCTGGCAAACTAACATAGGAATGGAAGATCACCATATTTCATAGAGATTCCATGAGATTCCCTAGGAAACTATTAATAATTGGTGGATTTTCCATTGCCATGTTAGTTTACCAGAGTGTAGGTCTGCGGGCATCCCATGGTATCCAGGATCATGTCCTTAGCCTACCTGAGAATGGACAATTTACATCCTGGACATCTTCAACATCCTCAGCTCCTTGGTTCCTAGTCCGCAGCTCTTGAGCGCCTTAGTTCATGATCAAGTGACACGCCGACCCTCCCACACTATCCCAGCAGTCCCGGAGGGAGTAGGCCCGGTGCCCGAAAGGGGCCAATTCGTAACAACCACCAAGCATCTCTAACCATCATTGGTTCAAAATCATTCAATCGCCACTATGTAACCATCACCGCAAAAAATATCCATTGCCGCTGTTGCTCACTCTATGGCTACCATTCAGTGAACGGCAGCTCCTAGCTCCGACAGGTCACTGGCATATCCTGCCGCGCCGCAGCTCATACCCACCAGGCACCGTGAAGCTGCCGCCTCAAGGGGCAGGTCACCTCCAATACGCGAATGGGGGACTTAAAGACCTGGCGCGCGGGAAGAACTGGTGGAGAAGCGACTCGTGGAACGGATAGTGGGTAATGATGGTGGTTCATTGATGGTTTGTGAGTGGTTCATTAGTGCTCACTTTGTGGTTACAAGTTGTGGTTAGTTAGTGGTTATAAGTTGTGGGCATAGTTGCTGGACAATTGGAGGTTCATTGGTGGTTAGTGGTTCATTAGTGGTTCATTGGTGGATCACTAGCAGTTATTTAGTGGTCAATAATGATCATTCTGGCTGGCGGCGGCTATAACCCATCCTTCAAATAAGTCAATCAAAAGCCATCAGCCAAGGGCAACTGAACGCATATTTGAAGCCACCTGCTAAAGAATAATGATACCCTACCCTTCCAGTTGCCATGAAGTAGCAGGTAACCAGCTGGTTTCTACCATTGTTTTTTGGGGCGGTTAATTTTCTTACTGGCAACTGGCAGCATAAACTTGGTTCCCCTGATAGCATTGATTGTGCTCTTGGCCATGTTTCATCCTACCATGAATCCATCAACTAACATTAAAAATCCATTCAGATTCAAATCCATCAAACAACAATAAGAAGACATTGAAGATCATTCAAATAAGTACATCACAGTCAAATCGTAACCATTCAATCACCATGCCCACCTCGCATTCTGAGGCGTTCACCACCTAGCCCTACATCCGCCCAGAGTCCCACCATGGGCGCCTGGCGAAGATTCAGCTGCGTCTCATTGAAATCCGCCCAACGCCTCGGCGGAACAAGCCACCCGTGCCCGGTCTATGATGACATGTTCCCGCGATCATCTGGTTGGTGGTTGAACCACCCATGGTTAATAATGGATACTAATGGTTATATCTGGTAATAATAGTTGATTGTGACAACTGGTTGGTAGTGCTCACCACCCCGTCATGAAAAATCTGCGCCAGTCAACCAACCATTTGTTAATAATTACTAGGGAAAATGAAAAAATGTTTGAAACCACCAACCAGTCATGAAGGCCAACTTTGGTTCTATCGATCTATCAAGTAAGTATTCATTCCTTATCATGAAAAACATCACTGAGTTAATGCCACTTTCTTCGATCATCATCCGGACAGCATTTGCTCAAGCACTTTGGGATATATCGAAGCGATACGTAGGGACCTTGAAGATCATGGCAGGCCCAACAACGCAGACCTCTTAGCAGCTGATGTCGACCACCAGGCCTAGTTTATCCTCATGCCACTAGGTTGCTTGCAATAACTGGCATATCTCATGCCTTTCTCGCTGGTTCCCTCACTCCCCCACCAAGGTGCCCGGCCAGTCGGAGCGACAGTTCATCAGGGCCACTCCCTTGGACATTTGAACTACAGCCTCGAAAAGCCTCAGAGTTGCTACCAGCTATCAACCATGGATGGCACTTTCCCAGCTGGGAAAGCTGGTTTCAAACAGGTGACATGGGTGGATGATTACATGGCTGGGTGGGTGATTCCCTGGCTGGGTGATGCCAATGGCGAAACAGTTGGGCTGCCAGTTTCAAAATTAGGGTGTTGTTGTAAGTTACCTTCATCCTGGCTAAGGATAATTCACAGCGGGAGATGGTGATCTGGCTACCTTCTCACTAGAAATCTCTCAATGTAGTATGGTATGTGCAAAAATGGCTATATAAAATGAAACCTACAAACAAACAAACAAACAAACAAACAAACAAACAAACAAACAAACAAACAAACAAACAAACCAACAAACCAACAAACCAACAAACCAACAAACCAACAAACCAACAAACCAACAAACCAACAAACCAACAAACCAACAAACCAACAAACCAACAAACCAACAAACCAACAAACCAACAAACCAACAAACCAACAAACCAACAAACCAACAAACCAACAAACCAACAAACCAACAAACCAACAAACCAACAAACCAACAAACCAACAAACCAACAAACCAACAAACCAACAAACCAACAAACCAACAAACCAACAAACCAACAAACAAACAAACCAACAAACAAACAAACAAACAAACAAACAAACAAACAAACAAACAAACAAACCATGTATGAATAACATGCTTACTCAAAGCATGGATTCCGTGTTGGGTGGAGGATGGGATGTTTCTTTTTTCCCACTTTGGCTGCATGTAACGGGGCCATGTTTGCTGGTACCCTGCATTCTCGGACTGCAGCTGTGCAGTATAGCTAGAAATAGCTGAATACACACTTTCGTGCATTTATCAGGCGGGAGCAAGTCGTTTTGCTTCCGGGCCTGGTACACACAACAGGAAACTCCAAGTGGTACCCCTTGCCTACAAGTTTGCATATAACCCGCCGAAGTGAACAGGCAACTATTTGTAGCTTGTATATTTACTTGCAAAAGTATACCATGCGAAAAAAAAAAAAAAAAAAAAACAACTTAAAAATCTTAGGGGCACCACTCGGCACCTCCCGCAATCAAGTTTGATCCCGAAGATTACGGAAGCATACCGCCTGAAAGCTTCCTTGGGCCCGTGGTCAGCATCCCGAGACGAGACCTTGTTCTTTCCATTTTCAATCCTTTCCTTCGGCATTTCGTTCTAGTTGCTTTCCTCATGCCATTCATGTTGGTACCCATTTGGCCATGGGTCAATATTAACCAGCCAATAGTGGGGGTTAATAACCAACAATAATGGGCAAAATGATGGTTAATGATGGGGAACCAGGGGTACAGGGTTTTGACTCACAGCCACTTGGCTGTATTCTGGTATGTCTATCCACTGACGGAGGGTAACCCCATCCATACCAAGAAAACATGCTTTCAACAGGGACGCCACCAATCTGCGTCCCGTAGCTACTGCACCAAGAAATTCAGGGTACACCAGTCATGGTTTGCCCCAAATGTTTGTTGTTGGTCCTTGACCGTCACCATTGCTGACCACACTACCCTTCATTGGTTGTCAACCTGAAGCATCCAATTCGCCACTATCAACTATCAACTATCGCCATCCATCAACCATCAATTTTCAGCAAGCACCGCATATGCTCGCCCTGCTCAGCGCCAAGGGACGTAAGCCATGTCTCCCTCTCACCGAAGATCCTGGAGGAAAGTCTGGCTCCGCAACATGCTGGGGACCACTTGTTTGGCACAAGGCGCCTCCCCCCAGCCCCAGTCCTTGTAAGCCAAGCAGGTTGGGGATTCGACCGTGGCAGCCTTGGAACACAACTGGATTGGCACCGGACATGTGTCCCGCTTACCAAGTATATTCTCAAAATGGTCAAACCACCATGGCCGTCAGCTCAGAATTGAGTTCTCTGTGTTCAATTTTTGCCAATGACTTGACATGTCAGACTTGCGCTGACGAAGTGAGCCTTTTTACACACAAAAGGCCATCCAGAAACAATACGCGGTCACGGTCTAAGGAAAACAAATCCACCAACCAACCCACCCAAGCAACCAACTACTGTAATCAGTCGCATCCAGTACTGGGAAATCTCCAGCAACACTCGACGAAATGTCCCCTTCCATGCGCCGGCTTTTTGATTCCACGCAGTGCCACGCAGTGGCATTCAGCTGACTTCCCATACATCATCCATGTAGGTGATGCGCACAGCCTACATTTGGGCGATGTTGAACATGTGCACACACACACACACTGTGTTCTCTGTCTCTCTCTCCATCGCTATCTCGAGTGAGAGAGGCAGAGGCGAGCAACACACACACAGAATCACACCATATAATTCATACAATCATTCATGATCATGCATGTGTATTTTGATTGCAGCTTGGCCGCGCATAGCAGTAAACAAACCTTACATGGATGATCTGGCATTGACTTCCGATAGGAATTTTCACTGCGCTGGCTGAAAAGCATGGGGCAACTCTCCATTGCCATTGCTGAAATGCCGATAGGCTCGATAGGTAAATAGATGGCTGGAAATACAGGGCACTGTTTCAGAGGTTGCCACGCCCTATAGGTAAAACACACATGATGGATCGTGATGACAGCATGTTCCACTACATCCCACTCATGGGCTTGCTGATCTTCAAAAGACTTCATTAACCATCTTCAGCCTCTGGTGTGTAAAGCCAGGCTGCCAACTGGGCTGTTAGGCTGCCAACGGCGCACTGTTGGTGCCTCTCCAACCTGCTGAAATCAGGACCTGTGGACGTTAGGTTTGACCAGTTGAGGAATGGCATTTCATGAGGTACCTGATGGAACCGAAACGATCCTGCTACTGAAGAAAACACATGGAAGAACAAACGCACGCTTTGGAGGGATTTTCAGCCTTGGGCCAAACGATATGCCACAGAACAGGAAATCTCGGTCGCGTGCTAAACTTACGAATTGAAACATCCACAGAACATGTGTCTTGTTGAAATCTTGAAATGGCCGTTATTTGAGACATCACTGGTGGACCATGATTGTCTGCTTTCATTATCACAATCCACAGGCCCGTCAAATGACGAATGCGGCGGAAGCAGTGGGTGGTGGTAGGTGGATCAAATGAGCCACAAATGCTACTCGTATGGTGTGCACTGACTCTGTTTGGTGAATACGCATTCTTGCAAAACTGCATTGCAATCACCTATCTACTAAATGTGTATGACACTAATTATGTATGGGAAGGTGCCCAGAAGTATCTAAAAGGCACATAGGCATCACCCTCTTAATCGATGAAACATGATGCTAAACAACCAAAAAAGGGCATCAGCCCCTGCAATCGTCTCACCTGACCTTCGCCACCCCTCCACAACCGGACCCAAGAACTACAAACTTCACCGGCCCCTCGCTGACATGAACGGTTCCCATGGACCCACCCATGTGCCACGAGCCCAAGATGAGTGAATAGCTGGATATGACAATGTGATACCAAGCAACCATTAAAAATCGTTCAAAATCATTCATCACATTGATTTTGAGGCTATGTAAGCGCAAAACCATTGGGATACCTGGACATTGTAGGAATGCACAAGCTAGTGACCAACAAGATCTGGTCACCATACCCATACCGTGTTGATAAAGCTAAGCACTGCCTGCAGATTGGGCGTTACAATGTGATCAAGTCATGCATTTGCAATGGCTGGGCCCAAGTTCCCTGACTTCTTGTTGATGCGTGCAGGTGCATGCCAGGCGTTCAAGGACACAAAGCACTTCTTTATCTTCTTTGGTTACATGTTGCATGTTATGTTTCACTAACATTTCCACACCACTATGAAGACTTATGTATGCAAGCTACGGATCTGGGTACTCTAGCCCGCTTTCAAAGGAACATCACTGGGTTACATCATGATCATGATGCTCTTTGGTGGGAAGCCAGTCCACCGGGCAACCAAGAAAGCGACCAACCAGGGTTTCTTGGGGTGCGACGAGTCTGACCTGAACCACAGCCCAGGATGGCGCTCATCGGCAGGAACCAGTGTCAGTTGCAGATATAAACCAACCAACTGACCGACCGACCGACCAACCAACCAACCAATCAAGCAACCAACCAACCAAGCAAGCAAGCAAGCAACCAACCAATGTCTTCGGCTCATTCCGAGCGGTGTCATGGGAACTGCCCGTCAGCCGCGGTGAATCTAGAGATTCCAAAGCGGACATCCAGAGATCCGGCCTCACAGCCGCCGTTCGCCGAGACCAGTTACCAATGATCCCATGGAGGAACATGCGATCACACAAAATAACTCATCTTAGTCAGAACGATCCCACGTTGAACACGTCATGTTAGCAATCAGCACTTATCTGGTTGGCGTTTTCGACCCCTGTGAACAATATTAATGGCTACCCAGGATTAATAAACCCCTGGTTGATTAATTAGGAGGGTCACCATTTTAAAGGGAAACCATGGCTTTTGGGGGATATCCCCCTATTAATCAACCAGGGGTTTATTAATCCTAGGCATACATTAGTCAACCAACTTTTTCAAAATAAATACTAAAACACCACCAACCAGTTCTAAAACATAGGTGCACGGAATCATGCAACCCCGGTCCCGAACTCGACCCTTGGACTTAGCCTCACAAGGGGGGCAACCCAAGCCGACCAACACATGTGTAGCATGTTTTCAGTCAACTATTTTCCTGAAATATTTACGAGTCACGATTGAAAACACTATTGAAAGCAATATGTGTTCAAATAGTGGCGTTTTTTTCCATATTTAAGTATATCTAATGCCACTATTGAAAACAATGCCAGCAGTTAAAGCAAGTGGTAGAGCTGTGCACAGTGGAAATACTTGCCAATCAATAAAGCACTTGCAAGAATCCGCGAGGTCAAATCACACAGAACTCAAAACAGAGCTGATGACAACCCCCTCTTCATAATACTGCGCTCAAAAGGCAAACACTAAATGACAGCGACATAACAATCAAAGCAATGTAGAAACGACAAAGACTCAAGTTAACAAAAATGTGAACGGTGAGTCATTGCTCAACGAACTCCTGGCACAACCGGTTCCTCAAACCTTTTCTTTTTGGTGGTTGAACCACCCATATGAAAAATATGCTTGTCAACCAACCATTACTTAATCATTATATACTCTCTCTCTCCATCATACTAGTGAAAATAAACAATGCAACCATTTGTTAAAACCAACTTTTAAAAACCACCAACCATCATACTAGTGAAAAAAAACACCATTGGTTGGTTTATACTATCAAAAAAATGTCACCAACCACCAACATCCACCAACCACTTTTCCTCAGCTCGCAACTCCTTCCCTGCCTCTGTACCCGACCTCGACGTCAATAAAAATCTTCAAACTCGCGGGTGACCTGACAATCGATCTGGCGAGAAAGCGGGCACCGGTCTGCGGTCTGCGCTTCGTCCTTCAGCTCTTGGGATCTCCATGGATAGAACGCATCCATGGAATGATGAGATTGATGCTTCCTGAGGAACTTCTTCCATTGCCTGTGGTCATGCCTGCTCAAGACTCCCCCACTAAAATTGGTCAACGCGAGCCCAGGAAAAATGCAGCCATTTGAGGCGCTGGTTTCTGGCAACTCCATGGATAGTGGCCCAAGATCGAATTGGTGGTTTCTTAAAATGGGGGACTCCAAAAATGTATGGTTTACTGCTACGAACGTTTAATAGTGGATGATTTCAAGGGGGTCCTTTGTTTTGAGAAACAATCAGTTGATGGCAATGCCACCAAACAAATGCTGCAGCTATAGGTCTAGGTGAATCATCTCCTCACATCCACCCGTTGAGCATACCAAGCGCAGCCTGATCACAGTCGGACATACCAGAGCTGCCAAGTGACCATACAACATTTTCGCCATCATCCCACCTGCGGATTTGCCAGTTTCACGGGTAGATCCAGCTGTCCAGTAGCAGTGTTTTTGCCGGGGATTCATCATCAAAGATGGGGTTAACATGGATCTCCCATTAGTCAAGTATATCCAAGCCAAAACAGGCAAGTTTCGCAAAACACCCATGTCGCAGCCGTTCAACTTCGGGCCACCAACTGAAGGGCCTCGGAAGAACACCTACCAGTGACCTGAACGGAATGTCCATCTCCAAAAAATAAGCTACCCTTAAATCCCTTGTTGCCATCATCAATGCTATCAATTCTTTGGATGGAACAACTGCTTCCAAACAGTTCAACCTTTCAACGCTTATGAACCTACTTACAGAGTGGTACCCCCTACTGAGCTAAGTTTACTGAGCTAAGTTGGCTTATAAACATGATACTTGCTAGCTATGGTAAATATAACCATAGTTGAATTTACGTATGAAGCTACCTATAACTACAAGGTGGGCCCCGTTCACCAGCCATAGTCGTTGGGTTATAACTAGGGCAACTACCAGGCAAGTGGTAGATATAACTAGCTGGTTTAAATGGCCGAACATAAACCAAGATATGACTGGGCGGGGGCTATACCCTCCGCCCTGGCAACGCGGCAACGCACTCGGCCTTCGGCGGGAAGCGTCACCTCACAGGCAGACCCAGTTGGATCGCAGCGGTCGCGAGAGAATGAGAAGTCCTTCGAAGATATAGATATTTTGATCTATATTCTGGAAATATTCCTCTAATATCTAAAAGACTTTTTAATATAATGTATATATTTAAATATATATACATATATATATATATATATATTCAAAACTGCATGTTTGATTGATTCTAAAATAATACAATCATAAGAATAAATATCGACTATAATATTCTAAATATATTAGGAACAGCAAAGACTACCATATATTGTTCTGTACATATATAAATATATGTATATATATTTTTTTTTGTGCGTGTGGAATTGTATGAATATGAAAGTGAATGTTGATTTCCTATATCTAAAAAACACTGTTTATAATCTCTCTCAGTGTTTTTGCAATTATGCACAAGTTGTTCAGAATGTTGTTCCAGAACATTGGTACAACATGATTAAAAATACGTACTGGTTATCGACTCTTTCGACGATTCACCTAGATGGCTACAGGCTAAGGGTCGATACATGTCGATACCAACTCAGATAACCGAAGTACAAACGGGTAGTAGCTCACATCACAACAGTTGAACATTTTGGTCGGGGGATGTCACCAGGGGGCTAGGTGTTTGCTGGAATCTGTGAAAAGCTGGTTAAGCATTGTGATATGATGGTGGCTGATGATGAATAATGAATCACTAATGGACGGGTGGTTGGTGGTTTAAGTTTAAATGATTAATTTAGCACATGTGCAGGTGGTTGATCATGGTTTATGAGCGGTCCAGGGAGCCATTAACAAAGGTGAATGATGATTGACAGGCTCACAGATTTTGAGCAGCTAGCAACTCTTGAAAACGGTCATTAGCTGCAGGTTGTCCAAGCATTCGCATGGTTTTCACCAACTACCATGAGCAACCAAAACCCTAAAAAAGGTAGGTTTTTACCCGCAAAATATGGGTTATAACCTATCAAAATGATGGTGAACTGGGGGCCAGTCGGTAAGTATTGGCCACGGCCACGGCTCCAAACTTATGACTGAAATGCATTGGCGTCGGCCCTTGAGGAGTTTTATCAAGTTACGATCATGATCTCCAGTCCCTTCCTACCTTTGCCCGCGCGTTACGAGCGCGTGTGATTTCCTCTTGTAACTCGTCTTCTTTACTGGTTTGATATCGCCCTTCAAATAAACCATGCAGAATGGTAGCCCCCGAGGCTCCCAGCGGAACGGTGGGATTGTCGAAAATTCAGGACATGTGATGAGGCTGGGGGCCCTTTTGCAATATATGGGAGGCTGTGGGTCAATACCCTGTACCCCTGGTGACATCCCCTCAATGACAATATAAAATATACAATGCTGAACCAGCCTTTCACAGATTATAGACCAGCTCATACCTAGCCACCAATCAACCACTGCCCGTGACTGCCCGTGACTGCATGCGTGCGGCTCCAGCCATGCCATGGACCATGCCTGGTAAACGCGCACCTCGCAATTGCCAAACTCCTGAAGTTCGACCCGCGGCTCGACCGAGATGCTGCATCAGGGGCAGCCCCGGATATCTGGGTGGCTCAGGCTGCTTCACTGGGTTAATGAAAGGTTAATGATGTTGAATAATGAGTTGATTGATGCTTAATATGTTTCAGTGACGATTGATAATGGTGAGGTACTTAATGCTGGGTAATGGCAGTTGGCAGTCAACAAGAAATGGATGTCTCAATTTTGTAGGCTTATGGGTGGATGTAGCCATAAATGGCAATACACTAGATCATGAAAATTGTGTGCATTTGTTGTTCAGAAAACTCCATTTCGGAACCAGTTCTGGACACTCTGAGACTCTCAAGCTTGCAAACTAACCAATGTTGCTTGGGATTACCGGTCGCTCTCCTAGATGCCAGGCTCCCCAAAACAGCAAAACAAGCAACGTCATGCTGTTGAAATGATGAAAATCAGCACCGCGTGGAAGGGAAATGGCAAAACATCCATATGCACCATGTTGGTGGTTTCTCAAAATAGCAAACCCCCAAAATGGATGCTTTATTACTATCAATCGCCAATATTGGATGATTTGGGGGGTCCCCTCTTTTCAGGAACACCCATATTGGTGAAAAAGCACTGCCGCTATTTATGATCAAATTGGAAAGGGTGGTTCTGGAACCCCTATGAACAACACACCAGCGCGTGTGTTCCTAACGAAAAACTACCTTGATTTTCCATTCAATCACTGGGCTGACTAAGTTCATGGACAGCCCCAATAGCGGTTACCCGATTTGGAAACCAAATAAGGTGAAACCAACTTGCACCACTTCTCATGATTCCGACAAAAAATAGTTGTCAACTCTGCCAACCACACAATTAAAATCGTCACAGTGTATCTGCCATTTGGTTGCAACACTCCTGGTAGCTCCTTAGCTCCTCCTTTACGGGGTTCTAGGAATACCCCTAGATCCAAATGGTTCCCAATCTCCAGCCAGGTAGATAAAGAGGTGGCATAGTTTGCTTTTTGACATAGTTTGATGTTTATCGCTGATCGAGTGGAATGGATGCAGTTTCTGCATCTCCATGCTACGCTCGAATAAATACGCATCTTTGATATGTGATAATATGCAGTCCTGAAGGGGAATCTGAATATTGGCCTACATATGATAGGTACATGTATAAATTCAAATATGAATATAGAACAAACACGCGCACACACACACACACATATATATATATATATAAATTATATATATATATATATACAAAAATACATCTACACATGTACCTACATATGTTGCATGAATCTGTATGATCCAATTCTCATTACTCAACCTAGGGCACCTAGGTAGCCACCCCACCACTTGCACCACCCACGTCGACCTTGGCCTGAGGGTTCTGCAAGGGCCCGCGCTCTAATTCCCGCCTCAGGTAGGCATGGCCAAGGCATAAGCACCATCAACTTGGCTAAGGGATAAGCTCCAGCTTCCATCGAAGTTCAGCTTGAAGACCAGCTGAACCCGGTGGCTAGTGCTGGGATTCGTAGATATCAATGGGGTGACCATGGTGGCGTTGCCGCATTCTTTCCCCAGCCGCCAGACTCCAATCTCCAATAGAGCCAGCAGATCTTGTGATCGCTCAGCAAAGCTGTATGACTGCTTGGGACCATTCCAGATTTCTGGAAGACAGCACATGTGGGTTCCATTGGTTCCCGGATGGGCTTTACATGGCTTTACCATGTCCATGATCCATTTCGGACCTCAAGTAAGGGAACGTACTCACAACAAACGCCGGCTACCCTCTCTTAAAGTAACGCCAAACGATCAGTCAACAAGAACAGGCCGGCAGCCACTATCGACAATCAACCCTCAATAGTGGTTCAAAATGGTTCGCTCCTTTACTCTCAACTTCTTAACTACCCTATGAAAGTGAGTGAAAATCATAGGGTAATTGAGTGTCAAGGTAGATATTTGCAGTTTGTAGGCCTTGGCGATCTCGATTCTTTTAGAAAACAGGGAGCCTGTCTCAAGGTGTATTTTCGATTTGATCACGTTTGACCAAAACATTGCGAAAATTAGCGCGCCATGGATGAACCATTGATAACCATGCCTGAACCAATAATTGATGTGCTTATGTTTGTACAGATCATGCCTTGTTTCATCCACCTGATAAACCATGGACTATATAACCATTGATAACGGTGGATTTGAAAACGCCTTGTGTTAGAATCATGCCTTGTTAAATTCTACTTGATAACCATGCCTGAACCATTGATAACCACAGATCTCCACAAGCCAACGTATCAATCATGTCCCAAGCACTTCTGCCAAGATGCAAATAACCTTTGTGCGTCACCACAGCCAGGCTAGTATCGGCCTCCCGGTTGTTGCTGGGTGTTCCGTGCACCCGCTTGCGCCAAGCAATAGCTGGATGGTCCATGATGATTGGTGTTGGGCCATGGTCCAAATTGTGGTTGGTCTTATCAGTCAATCATGGCTGAGGCTGATGATTAATCGATTTACTAGGCTATACGATCCTGTGCTCTAAAAAACGCGGGTTCATGAACGCATGGTACAAACTGCATGGTTGGTTGAACTATGCTCCTGTACATTGGCTACGGTATTCAACTATTGGTTTTCCAGTGGTTAATACTCAAACTGCTCGATGAACATGTTGATCCCTTTCAGGTGCTTCAAGTTGCAGGCACCTGCTCCCTCATCAGCGTCTCGAGCAAAGCTGTGCCTGGTAGCAATGGTCTACGACGAGGATAGCAATCAATGAGGATATACACGTACGCTATCCGGGATACAATTTTGTGTGAGGAAACGGTTGTGCCAATTGCTGGTTGGTAGTTATAAGTCCTTTGAAAAATAAGAGTTAACCAAACAACCATCCGAAACAGTAGGAAAACACACAACATGCTGAAAACCCACCAAATAGCAGTTGTTTGAATATTTCTTATTGGTTGTTACCTCCTACTATAAACCACACCATGGTCTCCTGTGATGAACCACCATACCCCCCTCTGATACGCAAACCCGCTGTGAGGATAGCTCCTGCAGCCAAGGAGCGCCCTCTGAGTTCCACTTTGTCCTGGTTGCCATGGCAGGTCCCTGGTATCCTTGGGATGTACCTCTTTGCCACTGAGGTCATGAGCCAAAGCTCAACATGTCTCCACCAAGTTCACAAATTCTCATGAAATGCTGGTCACCTCTGGTCACCTCTGGTCACCTCTGGTCACCTCTGGTCACATGTGGTCACATGGCTGCGGGTCAAAACCCTTTGTCCCCTGGTTCCCCATCATTAACCTTGTTTTCCCCATTATTACTGGTTGCTATCCCCCATGAGTTGGTTGGGTAACTGCTTGACCCAGCTCGCCACATCTGGTCACCACATGTAGCAGGTACCTGGTACCTTGTCCACCTCGCCATGGCTGCAAACCCCACCCCTCCTCCTCCGACTCCGCCCCCTCGCGACGGCGATGATGTCGGTCATGGCTCTTCAACTCATCCTGAGGCGCGGCCGCCAAAGGGGATCGTGAGAAGCTCCGGGCTCAGCGAGGTTCATGGTTCATTTAACGGTTAATCATGGTTAATAATGGTTCATTGAATGGTTAACCATGGTTGATAATGGGATAATTGTTGCAAATAGTGAGTCATGGTGGTCAAGAATGGTTAAACATCTGGGAATAATGATGGCTGATACTGCATGGTAAATAATCGGTTGATGATGGTTAATAATGATTCATGATGGTTCCTATCACCTTAAGGTGTATGGTTTCTTATCAGCTCCGAGCATCAAGGGCCATACCAAGGCTTAATCATGGTTTATGGTTGACCCTTGAGCGGAATGCTTCCACGTTATGGCAGGTATAGACGGGTTATCAACCAGCACTGAGGGGAAGGACTACTGACTACTGGCTGCCTGCTGTTAGTGGATAATTCTGAACAAGAAAAATACATATAGAAATATAGTTGGTGGTTTCAACCCCCATATTTCTTTTAACTCAACCAACCATTTGTACATACTGGGGTCAAGTAAAACTGCAATCAAACCATCAACCAGTATTGATTCAACAATAGTTGTTTAAACAAATTGTTGGTTTAAACCTATTGTAATAATGTTTAACCATTATATATAGTCTTTTTTCATCTGTTTATGGCTTCCACGCCGCCCAAACAGTCCTCACAATCTCCCAGCAACGAAGCGACAACACCGGCTTTAACTAGTCAGGGCTTGGCAACACAGTGCATTGCAAGCAACCTACTGTAAGTGATACCTACATGGCTAGGTGCAATAGGATACATCGTGGCTCTTCATCGTTTCACCGTTTTCTGATCTTTTGCTCAGTTGAGGTGATCTGCGGATTGCAAATTAGCGAAGGGATTCGGATGAACGGGCTTGAGGCAATGAACAAAACATATGAACAAAAATACTGTAATAACTTTATAAAAATGTTTGCCCAAGTCTGGCCAAAACGGCGCCCTCTTTGAAAGGGAAAGCAGGCAAACATGTGCAAACCAACTATGCAAATGTATGCAAATGTACTCAAGCCACCTCTGCCCCTTTTGAGCACATAATCACGCCTGTTGAACCTTCGGGATTCCGGATTCAACATGCACGTGCACGTGCACACACACATGGCATACCTACCTCTTATCATAACTTGCGGATGACTTCAGAACATTGCGTCGCACTGCAATACACAATTTGTCTATCACACGCCATGACGGACACGGTTCGGCAAAAACTTCCCGCCATACATATGTGATATCATGCACATGCAAATGCATGCATACATGCCATACTGGGAGATTCTCTAAACATGATCACATGGCCTGCATGGTGAGAACAAAGTTTTGCTGGGAAACGAACGGCATCATTCCACACAAGGTTTGGCACATATGCAGAAGGCATCACTAAAATAGTTTCAATATGATTTCTCGCCGGAACCTTGCCAGCGTGTCTCTGAGTACAGGAGCCAACAACAAACGCAACCAAGTGGGAGCAACAAGGACGACGACGACAACCTCAACAGCAACAACAAACAACACCAACCAGAAGAAACAACCACCAATACCCTCTGGTAAACTAAGCTGACAACGGAGAATCCCCATATTTTAAAGTGAAACCCTGGGAAACTGGCAGTAAATAATGTCCTTGCCAGATTGGTTTACCACAGGCTAGCCGCAAGATGCCACGTCATCACAACTCACAACTCTTCATTGGAGTCTCGAAGGACATGAAGTTGAAGGTCTGTCGCATCGCCACCAAGTCCTGAAACACGCGGCCAGCAAAGCAGTGCGGAAACCGCCAGTGACATCGGTGCCGGAGAAATGACGGAACACATGGAGGGTGTGATTCTACAAGAAATGACAACAAGGACATGCAACTAACAAACACATTTCTTACAGGCAGGGATTTATCAAAGACATATACACCTGCCAATGAGTAGAAGCCTATCCTACCCGTTCACCATTCGAAACAACCATCATGCAGCAAGTTCGTTCACCATCAGTCAAGCGTTCATCAGAGATGAACACATCAATTCAGCGGTTTATTCACCGTTAATCCGTGTCAATCACCCAGAGCCACCAATTGGCCAGTCGCAAAACACAAAAAATATGTTACCCAACATTCATGTTAACCTTCTGTCTGCTGATTCGTCGGTCAGTAACCATTTAAACGGTTCATTACCAGCCATCAGCAAAACTAGCCAGGTCAAACATCAGCCTGGCCACCAATGAACCATGATACATCATGGTTTGACCCTTCATCAGCCATCAAATTAACATCAAGTATCCAGTGTTCATACTCAATTTCACCAAACATCAACTTCTCAACCAGCTTAACCATCAGTTCAAGATTCATCCACCGTTGAAAACATATCACTGCACCAGCAAGTGACCAACCCTTTCAACGCACCAAACATGATAAACCATGGCACCCAATGATCCAGGGTCATCTTGACCAGCGGTTGTGTAACCACTATAGCTGCTGCTTAATCCCTATTGTTAGCCATTATTAATGGTCATAAACCATGGGTAACCACCAACCAAATAACATTCATCGGTTTAACCATCAGTTTGCTGCTTATTACCCCCTATTATTAGCCATTATTGATGGTTATAAGCCCTAAAAATCCATATAAAACCAATGGTCATAACCCCGGTCAACCACCTACCAGTGGTTGTTTAAGCATTGTTCTTGCTTATTACCCCAATTATCAACCAACGAAGGGGTTGGAAATTGTTTGGGGAATTTATTTTTTTTAGTTTGGGGAATTTTTCTTTTTTTTCCTTTCCTGGAGCCTTTCCCTGGTATTTGCAGTAGTTCCGAGCCAGAACTTGTTATTTTGCGCGGTATTTGCTGCATTTTGGGAAGTCAGTCTCGCGTTTTGCGTGGTATTTGCTGCATGTGGGGAAATAAGCATCTCGCTTTGCATGGTACTTGCTGCGTTTGGGGAAATAAGTCCTTACTTTGCACGGTATTTGGCGCATTTTGGGAAAGTAAATTCCTACTTTGCGTGGTATTTCTGCATTTTGGGAAAGCAGACTCCTACTTTGCATGGTATTTTCTGCATTTTGGGAAAGCAAACTCCTCCTTCCAAGATTATTTGATAGATGTCGGTGCTTCACACTTCCATTAAGGAGGGGGTGGTTCATGTTGTTGATGTTGAGCAAAACCCCCTCCATTGGCAAAGCCTGCTGCAATTGCGTTTGTTGTTGTTGTTGGTCATTGCTGGTGGTGGTGGGTGGTTATTGTTGGTGATTGTTGTGATCGTGGATGGTTGCTGTTGGTGATTGTTGTGATTGTTGTGATTGTTGTGATTGTTGTGATTGTTGCTGTTGGTGATTGTTGTGATTAAGCGGGGGGGGTTGGGGAGGGGCGCAGACCCCCCTATGTTTAACAAGAGATGAGAATAAATCACATATTATAGGTAGGAAAAATGATACATGATGATCTGATAGAAAGGGCGCAGCCCCCCCATGCGTAACAAGAGATAATAAGAAATCACACATAATATATAGGTAGGAAAAAATGATACATGATGATCTGATAGAAATGATGCATGATAGCGGGGGGTTGGGGGGGCGCAGCCCCCCCATGCGTAACGAGAGATGGGAATAAATCACATATAATCTAAAGGTAGGAAAAATGATACAAGATGATCTGATAGAAATGATCCCCATGCAAAACAAGAGATGAAATTGATCACATAGAATATATGATTAAGAAAAATGGTAGATGATGATATGATATATATGATATACATGATAGCGGGGAGGGCTGTTTTAGGGTTTGAAATTTTAGGGTTAAAGGTTTTCAGGGTTTGAGGGTTTGGGTCTTTCAGCGTTTCGGTGTTTTAAGGTTTAGGTGTTTTAGGGTCTTAGGGTTTTAAGGTTTTGGAGTTTTAAGGTTCGCTTTGCTTCTGCAAGGCAGAAAAACGAAGAAACAAAAAAAACAAAGAAGCAGAAAATCAGAAAAGCAGAGAAGCAGAGAAGCAGAGAAGCAGAAAAGCAGAGAGGCAGAAAAGCAGAAAAGCAGAAAAGCAGGAAAGCTGAGAAGCAGAAAAGCAGGAAAGCAGAAAAGCAGTAAAGCAGAAAAGCAGAAAAGCAGCAAAGCAACAGGGATAGGGAAAAAAAGAAAAAATCCCTAAACTAAAAAAAGTAAATTCCCTAAAAAAATGGCCCTCCATTAAGTAACCATATTAACAATGCTTAAAACCACCAACCGTTCATACCATCAGTTTGTTGCTTATTATCCCCTATTATTAGCCATATTCATGGTTCTAAGCCCTATAAATCCATTAAAAAAACACCAACCATTCATCATCTTTAACCAAGGTTAACAGGGATGGTTAAAACCCACCTCAACCATCCTTAACGTTGGTCATAACCCATGGTTAATCAACCGTTCATCATCCTTCACCAACCTTTAACCGTCCCTGCTCGCTCCGCCGCTCGCGCCCAGGCTCTGCCCTCTGCCGCTGGTCGCAGGGCAAGCCCGTGCGCCGCTCACGGAGTTCTTCGCGGACCTGGCGGAGCAATGCCGCAGCACATCAAACAGGATGCAATACCTTGCGAGGTCAAAATCCCATGGTTGGTTATAGTAATGGTCATTAGCAACTAGTAATAGTCATCATCAACTACTATTCTTGTTGATCAAGTGGTTATAACCACTATTAGCCACTATTAGCCACTTAATGATGCAATTTTGCGAGGTCGAAATACCATACAAGGTGGGGCCTCCCAGTTATAAGCTGGTTGATAAGCCATTTAACCCTGGCTATATCTTCCATAACTATTAGTTACCCTACTTAACCCTCGCTATAAAGAGTGGCACCACCCAGTGTAACTTAGGGGGTCACTAGGGTAGCTACTATTTGTCGTGCATATATTAACCGACTTATACTTGGGGAGTTCGCTCTGTAGATATTGCACTACAAGGGACACGTTGAACCAAGTTTGTTGGGATAGCAAATCAATAACATGCGGTATAAGGAGTATGAACAAAGTAATAGCTAAGAATCTAAGAACAAATTGGACAAGAATGAATGAATACTGATGAATAACTGGGTGAATGGTTGAACATATTTTAAATGATTTTGGTCTACACAGTGGATGATAGTGGATGATATTGGATAGTAGTGGAGTGTTAATTGGGTGCATATTCAGATATCGTCCAAGCGAGCTGATTGAGATGTCCTTCTATAGGGGGCATTTTTCCTAACTTGTCCAGGCATGTCCAGGTTCACAATGGAATAAACACAGTCTTACCAATGTTCAAGCATAGCACACACATCGGCTGGAATTCCCTGTGGAAATATGACATGGTTGAAGAAACCAGGGCGCAAATCCGAGCAACGAATAATGTTGGCTATGCAACCTATTCTTGTGGTTTAATCTTAGTATTGTTGCTCAATTCTACCATGATTTGATACCACCAAAGGATCGTTGGCAATGTTTTCCCCAATATTAACAATGAAATTGATTCGCTTACTCCATGCTTCCATCGCAGTGGATAACCAACCCCAGACCCCAGTTGCACCAAATGGTAGGAACCAGATGGTTAAATACCATTTCATGGTAACTGGAAGGGTAGGGCCATATGAGCTATTATATACGCTATTACTTGAGCCATAAAAACAATGCCCATCAATGCCACAAGGCTCAAGCAATAGCTTATATAATAGCATTGATTCACTTGTAAAGGCCAACACCTAAGCCATGACAACACTGCCATTGCTGACCATCCGTGCCACAAGACTCAATCCTCCGCGGAGTGACATGAATTCCTGGATGCTCCGGGAACAAAATCGCCGCAGACTGCAAGGTGCGCTGCAAAGGCGACACGTAGATGGCGGTGGGTTGCGGGTAGCCTTGCCTGCGGAGTGGCACCCGAAATGGGAAACTCGGAGTTTGAAGGTTCAAAACCATCAGCTTCAATAGGTAAAACAGTCTTGAATATAGTATAATATAGTCAATATTGGACACTCATTATGCAAAAACCATCAGCTTCAATTTTGGGCCTGTGAATAACCAGCCATTCAGTTGGTGCTATTGGTAGTGATGACTCATGACCAATAGCCACTGATGATCAAGCACCCCTATTTGTATCTACCCACGAGTCACTTCGTCATGATTGGCCACTCATAAATTCACCACAAATGAAATCACCACCGCACTAATATCTCGCCACCAACCAAAGTTCACCCTAGAAATCACCATATCATAGTAACCCATCAATAACCATCGCCAACCTATAGAAATCACCATAACTGACAGAAATAGCCCATCACCAACCTATAGAAATCACCAGCTCGACACCATCGAAATCACCAGCTCGAACTCATCCAGAAAGAAGCCAGCTGGAAATCACCGGGTCCATGGCCAAGCTCGTAACCCTCCCAGCTCTGGCGCTCCATCCGCGTTCGCTGCTCCAAGGCGCATGGTTAACTGCTTGACCCAGCTGGCCATATAGTTGGTATCCCCTATAGTTGTTAGTCATCATCCCTTATCATTCCCTAGCCTTCCAGTTACCTCGAAATCGTAGGTAACCAGCTGGTTTCT
Source organism: Symbiodinium kawagutii (assembly GCA_009767595.1). Classification (NCBI taxonomy): domain Eukaryota; class Dinophyceae; order Suessiales; family Symbiodiniaceae; genus Symbiodinium; species Symbiodinium kawagutii. The sequence continues at coordinate 139,019 of VSDK01013934.1, forward strand.
GCCAGCTCGTTGTTTGGGGTTGGTTACCTACTATAGCTCGGTAACTGGTTGCGGCTAGGGATTAACAATTAGCCACTGTTGTTGGTTGGTATCTCTATTAGTAACCATTATATTAACCATTGGTTGGTTGGTTGGTTGATAGTGACCCATAGCCAAATATACAAAGCTGATATACCCCCCATTGACCATTGCTTGGTTGTTGAACCCAACCAACTTCTATCATGTTGTTAGTCCTCCTGTTGTTGGTTGTTGGTTGTTACCTCCTATTCGAAACCATTATTGGTTGGTTGGTTGGTTAATGATCAATAACCAACCCTTAGCAGTGGTTGGTTGATAACAACCCTTGTAGTTGGTTAATATTATTGTTAATGATAACAACTATGACTATAACTTGGTGGCTTATAGATCCCTTGCTAAAAATATATTTTTAGTGGTTATATGGTAAATCAATCATATCCCAAAAACACTCAAAACCTAAGTTAGTGGGTACAAGCCATCCAGATAAGGTTGGTTGGTTAACCCCATCATCTTTCGCTGAGGCGCATGGTGAGGCGCTTCAGCTCCGCCAAGGCGTCCAGCGCCTGCATCTTCCCCGAGGGCGACAGCGCCGCGTCCAGCAGCGACTCGTCCAGCAGCACCGCGTGCCTCGTGGGGGAGGGGGGGGGCGAGGCCGTGGGGATCCGTGGCACCACCACGTGGGGAGCCCGGAAACCACTGGGAAAGTTGGGGGAAAACATGGGAAAATGTGGGGAAAACTTGGAAAAAATCATGAACATCTGGGAAAAATGCAGGAAACTTGGGAGAAAGATGAAGAAAATTGAACAAAGACAGTTGTTTTTGGCCGAAAAAACGTGAGACAAATTGCTTGGAAATGTGAACAATCATGGCGAAAACTGTTGGAAAATGATTGGGGAACGAGCACAAGAAATGCTGGACTAAAAAATCTTTGAGTCGTGTACTTATGGCTAGCCCCTTGGCTAACAAGCCTCAGCTAGTTAGCCTCTGGTAGATGCAGTACTTGGAAACCAAAAACCCAACATCTTTTACGGAGAACCCCTGACAAACCATCACAACTTGGCGGATTGTCAATATATCGAACCATAGCTGTGCAGGAAACTCCCGTATGGATGTTGACATTCAACAGGGTGACCTAAGACACCCCCGAGTGAATATGGCAACCCCTATGCTCTAGTACCAATCCATTGCCAGGTCAATCTCCCGGTGTAACCTCACCACGGCGCCGGCCGCGCCTTGCCGCCTCAACACACTGCTGGAATTCCCGGCTGCTGGGCGTTAAACCTTCCAGCAAGGCCTTAGCCGAACCACCATGCACCAAGCATCAACTGGTACAAGGTGGGCCCCTAACCAGCTGTAAGTTGGGCTATAACTAGGGCAACTACCAGTTATGCTTCATATAACTATAACTAGATGGCTTATTAATCAACTTATAACCAGTGGGGCCCACCTTGTACCTACTGCTGCAACTGGTTCATAAGCAGAAATTTTCTATGCCATTAAGCATCAGTCAAGATGAAGCATCAGAAAGCAAACAGGATGGATTGGTGCACATTGACCCTCCAAATCATGCCTTTCGTGCCTACTGGGAGTCCTGCCGCATGGTTCCTGGAAGCTTCCCCATCGTCCCGATCGAAAGGATATACTCCGAGCATCCCCGCAACTCTCTCTCGCGCTCGCTCGCTCTCTCTCTCTCTCTCTCTCTCTCTCTCTCTGCATCACCATCCCCACAACCAGTGAAAACTAATTAATTCCGCCCTCCCAAAAGCCATCATTCCAGATTAGAATCCACATTTTGGAGGCCAAAAACCGAGCATTTCAGGAACTCAACTGCCAAAAATCTGCCAAAGACCTAGCTTTTCAGCTCGCAACTGGGAGCCAAGTTGGGTGTCACTGGACTCAGCCTCCAGGTGCCGGACCTGCGTTTTGGCACTCTGCATGGCCTGGCGTTCTTTGATGTTGTGCACCTCGGATCGGTCTTGGACCAGCCGACCAGTGGGGGAACCTGGGACCTCCAACTGGCCCAACCAGCGGTCCATTTGGGGGTTTCTCAAAATGGGGATCCCAAAAAATGGCTGGTTTATTACTATAAATGGCTAATAGTGGATGATTTGGAGGTACCCCTATTTTGAGAAATCACATTTGCACATGTCAAGTTCCTGTTTGACTTTTGGTGCTGCCACGGCTTCAAACATCAATTATACCATCACGTGTGCATTTCATACACCATTAACTACCATTGTACATGAATGACCAATTCCTTCAAGTGAAAAATGTTGTACCACACTGTTGATGTTTCGGCACGATGTTCCTGGTTGATGGTTAGGTGCCCCTCCCACAAATATACGGGAATCAATCAGGGAGCCATCATGGCAAATAGATAAATAGCCTGGAACATATACACACCACAATTAAACAATCGACTGAAATGGCACGGTAGAAATATATAGTTATATACACTTAAAACTGTATATTGTAGCCAGTGCCACCCATCCTTACCATTGGCCCCAAGTTAACCATCACTAAACTAGAGTCTATTTCAACTTGGTTGAAAGCTACATGTTTGATGGTGACCTCATCTTTGATAGTTGAACCTTTTTGGTTGACCTGGGCACCATTTGCCTATGGCTACCCCGCTGACCTATCTTCTACCTATGGTTTACCGCTATAGTTTAACCCTATGGTAAACACCATTGTGGCACTCCTTGGGTAGCTCCTTCCCGGGCGGTCACGGGTCGTCAAGTCACAGCCTCACCATGCCGGATCAAATACAAAATCTTCACCTGGACAGCGTCACGCTGGTGTGGCTCGATCTAGCGACGGGAGGAGTAGTGCTTGGTTTATGAAGGGTAAGCCATGGTTGTTTATTACATATTATTTAAAAGGGAAAAAAAACAATAGTGAGGAAGGGATACATACTACATACCAACCAGAATGGCTGGTTGATTACTATAAATGATTCAGGTAACATACGCAATGATACGGAAGTGACAAATGCCGACGCTTCTCGACGAGGAATAAGGATCCTAGTTAAGAACGAACCATAACTATAAGATAAGTCAAATAACATAGCCTCTAATTGCAAGGGATGATGAAGGCTAAACACCGAGCAGGGTACATAACTAGCTTCTTGGGGAGCACTGTATCGCGCCTGTCAAGACCTCAGCAACAAAAAACGAGTTCCCAAGCACCGCAGGTGGAATCTACCTTCAGGAATCAGCTTTTTTAGCAGCTCTAAATCTATACTGGCAATAAATCAGGTCCTGCTGTTTATGCTACTACTGGCTACTTTATACGGGCTTTAGGTTACAAAATATGTTTCTATAAAGGCCCATTTATTTACATTCCTTCGAAGAAGTGCTTGAATCCACCACCTAGTCCTGCTTGGGAGGATGGGATCACACACTGGCAACCTCGCCTCTGGTGGCTTCAAATCAGGACAAAAACCTGGGCAGCGGCTGATGGCTTGCGTGGCTTTTAAACTTGGGCCCTTGGTGATGCAGGTGTTTCTCAAGACCGGGGAACCCCTGAAAAATGGTGGGTTTGTATGGGTTTATTACTATACACTATAGGTGTTTCTCCAAACAAGGGGAACCCCCGACAAATGGTGGGTTTGTATGGGTTTATTACTATACATGGCTCATAATGCATGATTTGGGGACACCCCCATTTTGAGAAACACTCATGTAGGTGTTTGATGGTGTTTGATTAATTTGCTTGAATTTGATTTCTCTGTCAAGAATGTCTGGGAATATTGGATCCAACAATTGCGCTGCTTTTTTATCGCTCCTCACTTCACATCAGGATGAAGAGGAGGTGAGCTACTGATCGGCATGGCTTTGTTCAAACTTGTCTTGTTAATCCTGGACCATCCTCAAATAAAACAACCAAATCCATAAGATGCGGCATGATGTGACAACTTCTTGTTCTGGCCAATCTTCTTCAACTTCTCAGCTTTCCGGCTTTGGTGACCATCACCGGGGACCTACTGCACCAACCAAGACACTCCAAGACTGACTCTTCACTCTCTGCACTTTCGCCAAGGGCAAGGGGATGCTGACGGCGGAGCTCTCCGACAAACATCGATCAGTTTCCAAGAGCCTTGGAAGCCAATGTGTGGCATCACGGCCGGTGGAGAAACAACTAGCTTCGGTGGTTATCCAGCCCCGGTACGATTATGAACTGAACTGAGTTCTTGTTGTTCGTCAATGCAAAAGATAACGCATTGGCACCTACCAGTACTTACATCCTTTGGATCGTTGCTTGGGCTATGCTACAAGGGTCGCAGGCTGCTAAAAGGACCAGCATGATCCAAGTGATTCAATCAAAGCGCAGCCACATCGCTGCTCACAGACTAATCATGGCGATCTTTAACAATTCCAGTCATCACAAATGGTAGCTGCCATCTAAAAAATCTTTGTCATATTGCCTATTTGGCTCATGTCTGGTTGGATACGAAACACTTAGTAATCCTATTAACCAATGTAGTTATATATTTCATCTGGTTGGATGCAATCTACTAGCTGCCAAAACCGAGCATGGTGGATTCTCAAAGGGTGGTTTCTCAAAATGGGGGGCTGCAAAGAATGGTTGGTTTATTACATGTGAATGGTTGACATTAGATGATTGGCGGGGACCCCTATGTTGAGAGACACCCAAATAGGGGTGCCCCGAAATCATCCACCAGAAACCATTCATAGTAACACACCTTAGCCGTATAGTCATTTTTGAACAATTGTTGTTGATGATTACCCTCTGCTACTCCCTATTATGAACCAGTATTCAATCATTAAATTATTAACCATAAAAACCTATCGCGAACCCCGAGAATGAGAAACTCATTAACCATTATGAATCTATCATTAACTATCATAACCCATCACTAACCATGATTCATCAGCATCAAATCATCCTGAATCCTCACGACTGCCATCACTCCCGCTGTAGCTCGCCTTGCTGCCTCGTTCCCCCGTAAGGCCAGAGGCCGGGATACCCCTGGAGCTCCCCCGCCTCGCTGCACCAAGAAACTCTAAGGCCTGGTCCACTGTGAGACGCTGCTCCTGCCAGCGTGGGGCAGCTGCCTGCCGCCTTTGGTGAAAAGATGGGTGGCGACTGATGGCTGATGATGCTTAAAGATAGGTTAATGATGGCGAATGATAGGAAAATGATGGCGAATGATAAGTTGATGATGCTTGAAGATAGGTTAATGATTGCAATTGATACGAGAATGATGGCGATAATGATAAGTTGATGATGTGGAAATGGTGATTGATGGTGATTTTTGATAATGTTGGCTGATGGTGGTTGATGGTAATGATACTCTTGGTTGATGGTGGTTGATGGTGGTCGATGATAGGCTAATGATGTTTAATGATTGTTGATGGTGGCCAATGATAGGAAAATGATGTTTGATGACGGTTGATGGTGGTCGATGGTAGGCCAGTGACGTTTAATGATGGTTACCCAAGGGTTAAGGATGATCAAGGCTAGTAAATGACAAGGGCTTGCTGGTTAATAATACGGTAATAGTGGTTCATGACGCTTAAGGATAGGTTCCGAATGATGAATGATGGACCATGAGAAGCTACGGAAAGGTTAATGATAGTCAATGATGTTTAATGATATGTTAATGGCTTGTTGGTGACGTTGGTGATGGCTAGTGACAATTCGTGCTAAGTTAATCTGGGCAATGATGGCTGATGGTCACCGATGGAAGGGAAAAAACATTGAAAGGGACAAGGGCCAAGGAAAGAAAAGAAAACATAACAGAAAAAAACAAAGAAAAAACACAAAAAGAAAATGTAAGAAATTTACAAAACAACAAAAAAGTAATAGAAACAAAGTTGAACCAATAACACCCACCGTGGGGCGCAAGCCCAGGTCCACTAAGTCTGAGAATGTCTGAGAATTTGTTGTCCTCGCACGGGCCTTTGTCGGAATGGAGGGCAAAATGCGAGAAAATCAAATAATGATCATGATTAGCGCCGCATTCTACGCTATAGTGATGGCAGCTGGAAAACATTACAACAACATTAGCATTAAGATAATGAAGGTTCATGATGCTTAATTAATCATGTTTAATGATGGAAAGTGGCCGGTGAATAAAAAGTTTCTGTCGTGTTTCAGAAAAGTACGTTGATTCGTGGTGTTTCTTCGTCATGATCTTTCATTGGCCAATAACTGTTTTAAAGCACATGATCAATTTTATGAATAGCTATTGCCAATTGACCATTGCCAACATTTGGCTACCAATAATTTGCAGCGTTGAATCTTACCTAGCTCCTATTTGCCTATCAAACATTGGCCGGTATCAACGTATAGCTGGTTATCGTGAACCAAGTCATGCACCGCTGGCTGGGTGGAGTATCAGTATGGGCTCTTCAGCTACTAATGGAAAATCCCCGCCAGCACCCCTGATGGAGGACCAAAAGTTATCCCACCCTACCTTTCCAGTTGCCAGCCATTGTAACCAGTTTTGGTTTCTACCAGATTCTACCAGCTAGTTGTTTGGGGTTGGTTACCTACTACCATGGTGACTGGAAGCATAGGAGCAAATGCAATCAGGTGGTGACAGCAGGCCCAGCCGCGGCGTCCTGATCTGAATCCAGCAGGCCTAACACCAACGACTTCACAGAAGGTGTCACGTGGCTGAAAATGCTCTCCGTGGACAAAGGTTTCCTAAGCGAAGGCCCCGTTGGCGTTGGTTGGTTGGCTGGTGGATTGGTTGGCTGGTGGATTGGTTGGCTGGTGGACTACTTCCTTGACTGGTTGGGTGGTGCCCCTTGGTCCAAGACTGCTTATCAAAATGAAACACTGCTCGCTGTTGATCGATTCTTGCATGCCTGGTCCGGACCAAAGTGTACAATCACAAAGGGGAGTAAGGAAACATTTACAAGTGACCTCTTTGACTTTGACTTTGATAGCTGTATGTGGGCATGCCGCTAGCTTGCTAAGTCACCTCTGCTCCGAAGGCGAAATTTTGCCTTCATGTCAAAGCAAATGGAAAGCATCGATAAACCCTTGCTTGATTGTCAATATATTATGTTTTCCTATCACGATGTAACAAAAGCAAACCAGTCAACAGGAAAGCAAACACGACAAACACGCACACACACACGCACGGCAAAAAAGAGACATTGCTGAATCAATATCATAGAAACTGTTGACCACAGAAATCCACTGCAAACAACATGCAGTCATGACTCATGACACCTATCAGGCCTAGATTTCTAGACATCAAACTGCCATGTACAATCTACTGCAACAACATGTAAGTACAGAATTGTTTTATGTGCATGTGCGAATCCTGCCTTCCATGAAATCCATGCAGTGGCTGCAACACGGATGATATCGGACTCCCGTTTCGATCCACATGGGTCTGTCCAGTTCGCCATGGTGTGATGCCAGGCTGGTTGGTTTCCTTATGGCTTTGAACAAACGGTTGAGGGGTGGAAGTTACATGGCGAACTGGACATCCCGGCCGCTTGCTGACCCAAGGCAAGCTGATGGGAAAATTCATGTGGCGAACGCCAGCGCCAACACTTTGGTTGCCATGGTGCGGTGTTGGCATCTGTGGAAAAACATACAAAGTACACAAACATCGATGAATATGTAAATCAAACAAACCTGCATATATACAAGCAAAGATGCGTGGCAATGTACGTTAGTAAATAGGTAAATGATACATACGTAGGTAGAGTATTCCAAACATCTGCGGAGCCTTTATGAAGGAAACATGAGTTGCGTAATTCTAACTGTCTTTAAGGCGTAAGCGGATGGATGTATGGCACAATGCATGTATATACGTAGATTCTTCATGGAAATCAGTTCCACATTTACATGGGACATTTGCTGAACTACTCTCCCCTGCGTTTGATGTACAGCAGGTCTTTATACCATGCATTTCCCCTCATTCCCGGCAATTCTCATAGAATGTCTAACCAATCAGTGCTGGAAACCGTGCAAGCGATCTGCATGTGGCTTCAAGTTTTCCACCAGCAAATGCATCTCCCTGATCTAGCAACAACTTGTAAGGAGTGGTACCCCAGGGTTAGTAAACTTAGTTCATAAGTAGGATTATGGCAAATATATTTAAATTGGCTTATTGACCAGCTGACAACTGAGCTCGGTCAAACCATGAAACACCAAACACAATCTACGCCAAAGAACAAACTGACATAGATCAAAATGGTGCAAGCAAAAAAAATGCATCATTAGTGTATCCCCACTACTGCACCCGCAATGCACCACTCTTCCACCCCAGTGGCAAATGGGCTTCGCGCAACTCGGAGAGGGAAGAAGCCTAGCGTGGCTGTGCCATGAGACAACCCAGGGACCCATAAGCGGAGTGGCAGTTTGTGGTGGTTCATGATGATGGTTGAAATTCTGGGCAATGGTAGATAGTCATGGTTATAATCGCTGGTTGGTGGATCCAACCCTTATGAAAACTATTAGTCAACCAAGCATTTCTTGATAATTACTGGGGAAAACAACAAATGTTTGAAACCACCAGCCAGTGGCTGTTTAACCACTAGAGCTGCTTATTAATCCCTATTATTAACCATTATTAGGACTCTCACACTCAGCTGGAGCTTTTTTGTGCTAGACCACGAGGTCATCTGATACCTTTGAAGCCTCTTTGGCATTTCAAAGGAAAAAGGTTTTCGGCAAGGCCAAATGGCATGGCCATCCATGAGACCGTCCAACCCCAAGTGGCATGGGGATATTTGGAACAGCTCTTTTTACTTCAAAGTCAAATGCTGTTCCACCACCACACCCGTGCCCGGATAGAATCCAGCACAGGGTGGGTTGGGTGGGAGCAGCTTGGACCTAAAAGCCGAGGTTACAAAAAAGTGCTGGTGGCTCGTCCTAAATGTCGGAACCGACAGCTAAGGACTCTCACACTCAGCTGGAGCTTTTTTGTGCTAGACCACGAGGTCACCTGATACCTTTGAAGCCTCTTTGGCATTTCAAAGGAAAAAGGTTTTCGGCAAGGCCAAATGGCATGGCCATCCATGAGACCGTCCAACCCCAAGTGGCATGGGGATATTTGGAACAGCTCTTTTTACTTCAAAGTCAAATGCTGTTCCACGTCCCCTTTCACGGCTGAAAAGCTGTAGGGGGAACTTTGGCAGTAAAGTGGCGGAGGCGAGGTTTATCTGCACCTGGAATACGAAGAGAGGGCAACTGTGCTAGCCCATCCTCCAGATATAAACGGCCAACTCCAAGGGATTTCCAACGGCCTCTGACCATTATTGCTTCCATCGGGCAACCCTGTTGGAGCAGCCACGTGGCTCCTCCCCTTCGCAGACTGTATGGCTTAAAAAGAAGGTGGCCTACATTGAAAAAGTTACAGAGGTCCCGAAGGTTATCCCTGAAACGTTGAGGGCTAAAACGCCAAAGCTTGGATCCAGGGCCCTGTGTATTCAAAGCGGCTAAGGTAATCACCAGTTGGAGGGTAAGAGGATCACGGAGTGCAATCGCTTCTTTTGAGCCTGTTCGTAGGCCAGACTTGGAGCAATGCAGGGATACCACCCCACAAGATTGATTAACTTCAATGTCACAGAACTGCAGGGCAAGAAGCTCTCCTGTGCGCAAGAGGCCATGAAACCCCAGCGCTACCAGGGTTGCCAGTGCTATGGCGTTAATCTCCACAGCTCTTGCCACAAACGCTTTGGCCAGCTCACACGTTAGCGGAGGAGCACGGCTGGGCGTTTCAATCCTGCGCCAACTCCGAAACAAACGCCAGGAATTGCGAAGCTTACCCCGTAGTTCCCTCCAAAAATGATGCAGCCCAGAGAGCGCGTCAGCTATGGTAGACAGAGCTTCCCCTCTACTCCACTGAAGTTCAACCCAGTCACAGACAACATCATCTATGTCCTTTAGATCATCCTGTTGTTCCAAGAAAGGTAGAATGAAGTGCACTGCTGATGCATAACGTCTTCGCGTTTGTTCAGTGATAACATAGTCTCTCAGCCGAATTCCGTGCCTAAGTCGGCGCCGAGCTTCAACCGTTCGCCCTGCCAGCAACACTCGAGGTAAGTTGCGCGGCATCTTCAGCGCCGGCTTGCAGCATCTGTTGGATTCTCTTCCGAGGGGACATGGGAATGGAGCATAGTAACTCCCACAGCGAGCTGGAGCGACCCCAACTGATTGCAAAGGGGCTGCAGCATCAAGCTAGAAGTCCGTCCTTTAGTCAAAATATACAAGGAAACCATGCTATCCTCCAAGTGCAACCAACGCTTATTAAACTTCGCAGGGTTCCTTGCCTTCCACAACATGGTGAGAAGAATCATTTTCATTTCAAGGTAATTTATATGGTTAGGTTCAGCCCAACGTACCTTGAAAAGGTGAATCCATTGCCACCACCAAGCTCGAACCGAAGCATGCGAAGGAGAGTTCTTGTGTAGCACTACCCCAGTAGTGATATGTACATCCGCACCTGTGTGATTTACCCTGAGGCCAAGGTGCTTTACGAGCTGCAACGGAGTAGTGCGACTGGTTTGCTCTCCTCCATAGTGAAGCCACCTGCACAGGGGAACAGGAACCTTGGGTGCAACGGTGGCTCCAGGTGCTAATCCTAACCGGTTTATGATGTCCCCAGGGCGCATGCGAGGACAAACCTCAGCGCACATGGCTGCTGCAACTATAGCGAATGAGGGGATGGCGAAGGAGTCGCCGACCTGGGAACATCGAGTGTCCTCATAATCCGTGGGCCGTCGTTTCGAGGTGGAGGCATTCATGCAAGTTGAAGTGTGTCGGGCCCCAAAACCCATCACCAGTTCGCGTTCCGAAGAATCCAGGGGCCTTAAAGTTGGGTTGCTACCCTGCTGCTCAAGCATGAAGTGCCTCTGGTATTGGTAAGGGGGGTAGCGATAGTTGTGTGAGACCCACCGTGATATGGTTTCTTGATCGCACCGATGTAGTCCAGCTGGTACTGGAGGAGGCTGTGACCTGGAAATCGCCTTCATGAAAGTAGGAAAAGGGGTACCCCAATTAGGAGTTGCTCGGCGCCACCCCGGGCGTATCCACTGGTCATCAGACAAGGCCCCTTCAGTCACCACGGCTCGAATGTAATCCTGCTCCTCATAGAGATCCAAACCTTCCATTTGGAAGACGGGCACAGAAACCCAAGCCAGCCTGGGTCTACTATAGGGCAAAGTATCGGCTGGGTCTAACTTCACGGGTGTTATGTCAAGGGTGCTAGAAATCTCCTTTCGAGCTGAAGCATCCATCGAGGCCACGTTCTCCACACAGTATTTCACCTTTGCAAATCCCTGAAAGGTAGTAGTAACCCAGTCTATAATTTCAACCAGCTTCCAAAACAAGTTTGATCCTGTCCCAGCTAAGTTCTGCCTGAAGGCTCGCACACTGCTGAGATGTATGCAAGGAAAACCCCCGAAGAGGTGTACTTCCAGCACACGTCCAAATAGGTTTGCCCAGTGCTTGACCTCAGCTAATGTAAGCTTATTGACATCCAGATATTCCATGGTATCAGGCCAAGCAGACCGGGTTGTTCGGTTAGCAGCAGCATTCCAATCGATACTGATGCGACCCATTGGAGCAATACCCAGCACATCATACAGTCTGAAGGCTCCCCCAATTCCATTAAATACACTGATCACCAGTATGGGGGCTTTACAAGGTTGCAACCTCGCATCGTTTAACACCGAGCACAAGGAGTGACCACTCCAGCTCAGGTTTACCGCCCTCGCGCAAGCGCCTCCGAATTCCGACGCATCGGAACAGGTCACCTCATCATCATAGTCGCTCCACATGTCAGCCTGAAGGATTGGGCTCAGGCATATCAGTTGCATCACCTCCTTTCTGATCACAGCTGCTGACTGTCTAGTGCTTGTCGGCTTTTCCAAGGCTTGCCAGCACTTAGACAAGACCCCCATTGCTGCTCGGCGATATTGTAGTACAAAAACCCAACGGCCAAGTACTATCTGGACTAGCTTCTTGCTTGGAGTGAACGTTCCTAGAAGATGCAGTGATGCTAAAATAGTCTTGAAAATCCGTTCACAGCTGCATCCCAAAAGGCCTTCCCTACCGTCCAGTCTCACGCCCAATTCCGTGGCCACTTCAACGTCAATCACTTCCTTATCCTGTGCCGTGAGAACACCCGCCTTCTGCCAAGCATCCATTGCATGAGCTTGCAGTGCACGGCTGAGATTCCTCTCTCGACCAGCACTCCGCACTGCTGACATAAAGTTGTCCAGATATACTTGCCACCAAGCATGTTGTTCATCGGTGGCTTGTATTACCTTGGCAAACCAGGGTGGCAGAGTCTGAAGCTTATGTATCTCCAAGTTTTGAGGTAGTCCTTGCGATAAAAGGATTTCACGTGAGACCTGCTGCATGATGCCTACACTGGAATGCCACCCCATTGGAAGGACTCGGCAAACTGGTCGGTACCGGGTTCCACGCTTTCGTCTGACTTTCTCACCATCAATTTCGAAGTTGAAATGCATGAAAGGGACCCAGCATTCAGGACATGCAAATAAATAAAAAGCAGCCGACATGTCCCCTTGTGAAAGCCCTAAGGTTTCTTGCGGGGATAAAACCAGAGGCAACCAGGCGGTGGCGTTAGGAAGGAATTGTATATCTCCAGCTATCACCCTCAACAACGAGTTAGCAGGGACTAGGTTCATGATGCATCGAAGCACCGGAGAACCATCGTCAGCTAACTTCTGAGGCTTCACCACTCCGAATAAACCATTCAAACAAGGCCCACGAGGTGTAACATGCACAGTTTCAGATGGATACCAATCGATGACTCCACGTGAATGCAGAAGGTTAAAAACCTCTAACTCATCACCGGGATTAATGTGTACCTTCGCCTGAAGCTTGATGGGTACCTGTTCATCCTCTGGCAGCAAACTCTCCAAGGGATTCTCCATTAGAAACCTTGTCCTACCACGCAGAAAAGGAAGGACATCAATAGCACCACCATGACCAACAGGGGGCAGCCCTTTAACGATTTGAACAGCAGTTAGCGCCTCAGGTCGCGAAATCTCCTCCCCCGTGTAACTCACTTTACGTGCATTCAGTTCGGAGACCACTTGATGAAAAGGGGGATGTAAACCAGGATCCCCCCTCAAGAACCTTTCAATGCGACCCTGCAGAGACAACCTTGCCGCAGCATGAACTTTTCCTCCCGTGCGATTGATCCCACGGTCTTGGCAGCCGT
>VSDK01013934.1:152236-181735 GCA_009767595.1 Symbiodinium kawagutii
AGCCATTCAAGGCCACACAGGCTAGAGAGACCCAGCAGCTCACGCCAAAAGCTGGGTCTAGTGCTCGGAGTTCTTTCCAGCACCACTTTTGGTTGAATTTTGGGAGCTTCACTGGCAGGGGAAACAGCTCCCCTGTTCGCTTCGGATGTGCAGGGGGCCGTGGTGGTCCAGCACTATCCATCTTCCATATGATTCCTTCATCTAAACCCCATGCCAGTATGACTCCCAGTTGCATAAAGGATTCCGCCAGCTTCATCCATTCCAGAAGCTCGGCAAAAGTGGCTGGCGCGCACGGTGATGGCACACCAGCGCTGCCCTTCAGAAATTCATTGGAGGAGTTTCTGGATTCGTCCCCCACCAAACCAAGCCCCTTCTCTTCAAACGTACGGCTTGATGGCGAGGGAGGTGTAGTTCCAGGCCTCGCTCCACTCACTTGTCCCCTTTCGATGCAGGGGGTTCCGCCTTTTCCTTTTCGTTTCCACTCCAGTTGCTTGGATACTTGCCTTTGTTTTTCCCTTTCTTTCCTTTTCCTTTTGCCTGCTTTCCTTTGCCTTTGTCGGTGGGAGCAGCGGGCCAGTCCCAGCTCCATGCTCCTCGAGTCCATGACCCCTTTCCTCCTGCTCGATCTACCTTCCGCGCATGCTTCTGAGCTTGAAGCAACACGTGCGGAGGAACCGGCCCTTCGTCGTCGGGCTGGTGTATCTCGAGATGGCGTGCAACGGACCAACCCTGCACTGCCGCCGTGCTCACTGCAATGAGCCTCGAGGCCAACACATCCGCCAGCTCTGACAGCCGCCCCTCCTTGAGTAGGTCGAGGCTCTTGGAGAGCATCGACACCTCTTTGCAATCCCTCCCTCTCACATCCATCTGAGGTCGCAGCCCCAACTGGTAGTACGTGTACATGCGAACCTTCTGATTCTGCCTCGGGTCTTCCTCCTCCAGAATCCCATCCTGAGCCAAGTGCTCGATCGCCTGCTTTTCCAGAAGCGAATAAACTGACCCGGGTTCTCTTCGGGATCTCTTCTTGAGAGGGGGGATCATTTCGTCTGAGCTGCTTTCTGAACTCTCCTGTGAGCCACTTCCTCTTGAGCTCGTCGACCTTCTTCTTCGTCGCCTGCTCTTCTTCCTCTTTTCTTTGGGTTGACCTTGACTTGAACTCGCCTTTGCCTCTTTCTGTTGACGAGTGCCCGCGGCCAGAGCCAGCACTTCGCCCATGGTCTTCCTGCGCCCAGGCTTCTGACGGTTGTGCTCGTCGTCGCTGTCTATCACGATCGGCTCGTTCTTCACTCTCCTCATCTGCCCTTCCGGACGTGAGAAGATACTTGAAGCCTGGGCAAGTGTCCCAGCCTGGGACCCACCTCCTCCGTGGCCCACACCTGATGGACCCTTGGTTCCTGGGGCAAAGCTCACCCTGTCGCCTCGTCGTCGTCTTAATGCACCGAGCCTCTTCTCTACCTCGCTCACATCGTCGTTGTCTTCTTCCCCATCCTTTCGAGCACGGTCGCCATCGCCACCAGCTCGTGGAGGGACAGCCGGAGAAGTGGCGCCTTCTCGAGATTTCTCCACCAGCTTGGCGCCTGTCTTGCTGAGCCATGCCAGGTCGCAGGTACCGGGTGGATACCAAAACATCTCGCTGAGGTGAAGGTTCCCATCGTCTGATCTTGCACAAGCTCCTGGAGTGCAGCATAGATGCACCCGCTTTTTCTTCCCATAGGCTCGCTGCAACCGGGACCTGGGCGCCGCTCGCTCTGTGCCAATGAGCTTCACATCCACGTACATTCCAATCATGGGCTCGTGCTCGGCCACCAACACGATGACCGCCACCTTTCCTTCGCTGTTTCCATCTATATCGTGCTCGGTGTAAACCAGCACTGAATCGACGGGAACATGATGATGCCGCCAAAAGTCCTCCTCGTCGAACACAAAGCTTTGCGGCCAGTTCGGAGGACGATCTTCGACATTCTCTTCTCCAGCATGAGGCACCTCCTCCACGGCCTCTCCTTCTGCTCGTGGCGCAGGCATTGCGCCTGTCATGCTCTCCTCTCCAATCCCTCCTTAAAGGAGGGAGCAAGGGATGTCTCCTCCCGGGTAAGTGGTCGATGGCTCCTTCGCAAAGGATCTTTCTCCTCTCGCCAATGGCGTTGATGCTTGGCGCCTCCTCGTCTGACTTTGTGCGCAGCCTTCTTTGATTTCTTTCGAGGGGGAGGTCCCCTTGGTTCAGGAGGGCGATGATGCCCCTTGTGACTTGATGGACGTTCCTCCTTGACTGGAGGCGGCTCCTCTTCTTCTTCCTCTTCGTAATCCTCAACCTCGGAGTTATCTGTGTCCCCGGTGGGCTCGGTATGCCCTTTCTGGGGAGTGGAACGCCGCAAAGGACTTTTCGACTTCTCGCGATGCCGGTGCTCCCCAGAGCTGTGGGCCCTCTTCGGACTCCTCGATCGCTTAGGCTCAGCTGCCTTGCTCTTGGCTGATGTTGCTCGTGCAACGGGATTATCCCCAGCACTGAGCTCAGCCCTCTGCGCTTCTGCCCTGAAGTTGCGATCCAGGTTCGCAAAAGCACGGACCAGCCTGGCACCACTGAGTAAGGTTTCCTCAGCAATTTGCCTAAGCCCAGGATGGTACCACTGGTTGCGCAGATTTCCCTGGCTGGTCTCGAGGGCTGAGCAACCTATGCACCACGAATCACCGGTTACGGTGTACCCGACCTTGCACTTATTGCAAAGGTCACCGTGGGGCATGCTACCTAGCAGCTTGGACCTAAAAGCCGAGGTTACAAAAAAGTGCTGGTGGCTCGTCCTAAATGTCGGAACCGACAGCTAATTATGATAAGGAACTTATATTAATTAATCCCTATCATTTGTATAGGGTTAATCCAACTACTATACTGAATACTGAGCTGGTGGAGAAGCTCGTCAAACAATTGGTCAAAGTATGAATCATGAGGAGCATCAACAAAGCATTTCTTTATTAGCGATGATCCGTATGGTAGTGGCCATGAAAAGTGCGAACCTGTGCACGAACTCCTGCACAAAGATTTGCACACACACACAAATGTAAATAAAAAACATGTAGATACATCATGTATGCATGTGTGTATGCATGTATGTTTGTATGCATGTATGTTTGTATGTATGTGCAATTATGTGGTGTGTGTAGGTATGTGTGTATGGTGTGCCGCTTGGCCCTGGATGAAAGATGCCCAAACAATAGAGACAAAAACAGAATAAGGCAAAACTGCACAACTAGCAGATTATTGGATCCGGTCATGCTACTTATGCAGTTATCACTAGATCTAGAATGCTGTTAGGAACTAAAATAGGACTATTGGATCCTGGCGCAAACATTGTGTACTGGATCCTATTCCAAGGTCCTTACATTTGGCTATCCTGAGGTTGCATCCTTCTTTGAAATGGTTCCTTCTCCAGAACCCACCCAACACGTGCTCCCAGCTTGGTGTGGGGATCCGCAAACAACTACTGCAAGGCAGCCATGATTGATGGCTCATCAAATCCCTTCGTGCTCGGCCCATAGATTGGCCCAGACCGGGTAGCTGATGTCAAGTTCACACCCTCGTGCCATCAATGGCGCGCAAGGGAAAAAAGCCCATGCTTTGGGACGACCACACAGTCGGGTTGACAGCAGACCTCTCCGACTGCAGTAGCCTGACATCATCTGACATCCATCTCTGGTAGTCCCTAACCTACTTAGAAAATCCACCATCGAAACAGCCAACGGTCTACACTTAGCGTACCCAGGTTGGCGCCAATGGCTTTGCAGCTCAAAACTTCTCGCAGTTCCGGGGGGGTCGGGGACGACAATGCCTAATTGACGATAATAAGTTTCTCAACATACGAATTAACAATGCTACTGGTCAATCAAGAGTATCTCCTGTCACTATGTTTTTTTAAATGTTTCTTTGCTATTATTTCAATTGATTGCAATGTATATGTGACCATGTTTAACTAGTGTCAAAAACCATCGTCAACCATTACCTTCACCAAGCATCATTAAGCATCATGAATCCTTCAAGAACAATTACAAATGCTCAACAAAAATGATTAACCATGGCCATCATTGGCCATCCTCCTTCATAGGAACCACTCCATGTGCGGCAAACACCCCGCCCGGTCACGATGATGGCACCGCCACCTGGAAAGGCATATCACCGCTGAGAATTGTGAAGGCCATGACGCCAATCGCCTGAGAAGCGGTTGACGCAGCTTGGCCAAGCTGTGGTCTTGGTGAATCATTTCAAATTCAACTAGCTGTATAGCTCAAATCAAAGGGTATCAAAATTAGGTGTGTATCTTAAAGTAGCCGTTGATTGATGGTGGCCACCCAGGTTGGCGAATCATTTTTGACAACTAGCCACATGGCTCAAATTGATGGCAGCAAATAATTGATTTAACGCTGAGGCTGAAACATATGTTTTGCTTTATGAAAAATCGTTCTGGTTGACTAGTAATTTGTGATGATAGCAACCCCGTTGGTGGTTTCAGACCCTATCAAAATTATTGGTTAGCCAACCAACCATTTCTCATCACTAGGAAAATGCGCCTAGTAAAAAAAATAACGTTTGAAACCACAAGCCGGTAATGGTGGTTGAGAATTGTCATATCATAGGTAACCTTCATAAACCACAAACAACGGTAGAAACCAGAACTGGTTGCCTACCAAGGGCCTACTATAAATCATGGTTTGCCTGGAAGGGTAGGGAATGGTCGTTGATGTCATTACTATTCTGTTGGGGCTTCCAGATCCACATGCTGACAGCGAGCTGTAGGACACAAAGAGGTTACCCCCACAGCTGCCCTGCCAGTAGATTAACTGCTGGAAGATCGACATGAAAGCCAGGGGCTGTGACCGATCCTGAAGAGGGGTCCTCCAGATTGTTCCAAGAATTTCAAGAAGGATTGACGGTTGTAGGATTAGTAGCGGAAACACCAATTCTCTTGACTCTGGTGGCCACAGTCCCCCAGAAATCACTTGCTTTTTTGTGCAGCTGCACCTGCAACCATGAAAGCACGACCAAAGAGATCCCAGCATGCACCCTGCGGTGCGCCAAGTGGTGACCTCTAAAGCCTTAATTTTTGCCATGAGAGGACCTCCAAAGAGTGTGGCCCACTTTTTTTTCCTCCATCGCCTTCCCAGGTCCACTCAAACGGAACTACACTAGGGACCACTATGGTAGAATTTGAGCAGTGTGGCCCAAACTGGTGAAAACAATTAACTGTACATGGGGAGGCGATGGAAGTTCATAGGTTAACACAAACAGCTCAGATCAACAGCTACGCCCTCTCCAATCCCAACTACCGTTTGTGTGGGGCAAACCACTCCAATCTGTGCTAAACTGATGCTTACTTACAGATCGGCAGCAGTCTTGCTGCTGTCTCGCTACCTTTTCAACGGTTTGACTTTCCTTTGCACATGTAAACAATGCTAAGGAAAAAGACCGGCAATATCCAGAAAAAATCGCTGCATTAGAATTACCTAACGAAACACATGCACACACACAACATCATCTGTATATATTTTTCACTGCGCCCTCCGGCTGTATATATACATATATATATAGATTTAAATCCATACAGATACACTGATTGCATGGCTTTATATTGACAGTAAAAAAACAGTCAAAAAAGAGATGCATGCATCAGAACACATCAAACATGAACAACAAGAGACGTGTCAAAGCAACTTGCCCGCCAAATTCCACGGCATCTTTTTTTCCACAGCCACAACTCAGCTCTGAAACGGAAACTGCCGACGGACATGTTTTCAGCGGTGCGAGCGGTGCCACCAAGGACAGTGACCCACAGCGGGCGGCAGGCATTTTCCGGGAGTTGGATGCGGTTTGGGCTGTTCGGTATGCTGGTACCAGCGAGCAAGCTAAAGTCTGACCACCTGGAACATCATCAACCATGATTACCATCTGGTAAACTCACCTGGAAATGGAAAATCCACCGTATTTGTCGGTCTAAAGCCGGTTTAAATATGCAAACTGTTCCAGTTTGCATCGTTCCCCAGAGGCTACCAGGGTTTGGTGTGTTGGGAGCTCCTCCAAGACAGGGTCTTCAGCTTGAGATTAGTCAACTATGCTCGGATTGTGGGGCCTAACTTGAGCTGTTGCTTGCTCTGCATCTCAGCCAGGTTGAAGGACTTAGCTGACCACTAATCTGGCATCGATCAACATTGATAAGGTGTTGCTGATTCCAAGCCCCGCATTATCAACAGCGCAACAATGCGCATCTACGCATCTCTGACTCCGACATGCTACCGAGCACCAGAGATGAGCTTCTCACTTGGTAGTTCATGAAGTTGTGACAGGGTGATGGGCACCTTCAGTTGGACCCTTCCACAGCAGCTGGTTGATCCTGGGCTAAGATTAGGATACATCATCATGATTTGTTGGTGAGACTTTTGCCCTGGTGCAACTTACCCGAACGGACCAAGCAAACAATCAATGCTGTGCCGGTCTCAAGCATCAAGAGTCTTTGGGCTTATATAAACCGTCCGCCCTTGAAACAGGGCAATGCTTGAAGATTTTATTTCCAACATGTGCATAACACTGACGTTGCAGGAAGACATCACATGGCCTGGTCGGTACCTTTGGGATTTTCTGGGGTCCTTACATGGGAAAGCCTGCCTTGTCACGGTCGTGGTGCAACACTGCTCCGCTCCACAGTTGCCAGGCAGCAGGTGAGTGACCACAGCAAGGAGATCTACGGATTTGATGAGGAAAATGACTAGGAAGCCACGACGGCTACCCTTCAAAAAACTGCTGGTTTCCAATGGTCTCCGGTTGTTGATTTTTGCGAGGCAAGTCTATTGGTTGAACAAAAGTCTTCAGAATTCGGATCCGGTGATTTCTCTTCAATTTCTGCTGCTCATTTCAACCATCGATGTGATCGAAAAAAATGCAGAATGCCAGTAGCACCAGTCCACAAACAAACTTTCTCTTGCGCTGTGCTTGGATCAGCTTTCTTGTCATAATGGGTCACACACCTGGAATCACCGCGGCAAGGGCATCAGCAACCTGTGATCTACGAGGGCTTGCTTCCCACCATGATCATTGCCACTGCGCAAACCTAAGCGCCCGTGCAGCTGCAAGCAGTACCAGCCGACACCATTAACATGAGCCAACTGTTGAGAAGTGGTGGTTGATAAGCTCATATGGTTGGAATCTTGAATACATTTACAGTATTCTGGTGGGAAATGGTGGCTGATGAGCTTATATGTTTGGAAACCAGGACATACTCCAGTTAGTTGAGGTATACTAAGCCATCATCCTCACGATTGATACTACGATGGCAATGCTGAATGAACACCCGCGCGCAATGCCAGGAAAATCATTACCACCTTCCCACTTCTCATCCAGCAATATCCAACGGACGAAAACAAATTCCTCACACCACCACCCACTAGCTAATGCTCTGGTTCAATTGGTTTTAAAAGTGGAAATCGCCGTGTTTCAAGCTACCTGCTTTGAAAACACCTCCTTACGTCCTTTCAAGAATGCTGTGGCGGCGACTGTGCGAATTCTGCGGATACCATAGCCACTGTGCAGGTTCTGGGATCAGCTTCCCATAAAACCAATGTGGGCAATATCACAGGACTGCAAGATACAGTAGGGGCTTCTAACATTTTCCGAACCACTGGGAGACGATGACTGCTTTTCTGGACCGAGCATTGCCAATGGTGTTTTACCCGTTTTACCCTTCACATTCTGATTCTCCCACCTTGAATTCGCCATTTAACAAACTGGTGTTGTTTACCAGTTGCCCCCTACCCTAGTGATCAAGCAACGAATCGCTAATGTTTTGGGGGTACCACTCTGTATTACAGGCTGCCTATACCAATCACTACGCCAGGGCGGTCCCTATGTATGGCTACTTACTGATCCTATAAATGTATATGTGTGTGATATGTAATAAAAACTTAAATGTAAATAGATTAAAAAGATGTGTATACATATATATATATATATAGATAACAAATTTTATATGTTTATATGATATATGTTTGTATATGTCGTTTCAAAATAGTTCCTTATGTTAATCACTACTTCAGGGTAAGGGATCCTGGGAAGCGACCACGTGGCAGGCCCCTTTCGCGCCGCGGCACGATCAAGCCGATGGTAACGGTACCCAGGGAGGACCACATGGTGACCACCAGCAGGTAGGACCAATACCTGGGAGCCGGCGACGAAACCGTGGAAATCTCAGGAGGCTAGGCCACGCACCATGGCATTCGCAGGCGTGAAAAAAGGTATGTTCCACGCGCCATCCCCAAAGGTCCAGCGAAGGCGACTGTGGCTGAAAGATATGGGAGAAATGTTTTTGTTGGGTCGCTTGATGTTGCTGGTCTTCATTTATTTTTTGAATATCCTAAACTGTTGACCTACCGAAGATTGAAACACATTCTTCAGAAACAAATGCATGTCCACTTTTGCAATCTCAAGCTTTGTTGCAAACAAACGCGCAACACAACTAGAGCCTCCGGTTGGTTGCTCGTTTTTCTAAGTACTGCTACTGATTCTGTCGCTACTACAATTACAGAT
Source organism: Symbiodinium kawagutii (assembly GCA_009767595.1). NCBI lineage: Eukaryota > Dinophyceae > Suessiales > Symbiodiniaceae > Symbiodinium > Symbiodinium kawagutii. The sequence goes on from VSDK01013934.1 coordinate 160,797, forward strand.
TCACCCCACCTACATGAACAAATGCAAAGCACGTAGAATTGATGTCACATTCAGATTTCTTGTATAAGTTTGATTTCAATTCTCCAGCGCAAGGAATGCTGAAGGTTGGTTGATGCTTTAGGTAACAATCGCTTGACTTTGGCATTTATGGCTATTGTGGTTGTAAATGGTCGCAAATAGTTTTACCTATCTAGTCAATAGCTTTGGTTCAATGACAAGTTGTGGTTGATTTCATCTGGTCCATCGCTCTAGTCAAAACCATTTGTGATTTTGATTTATTTATGGTTGTTCATGTTCATGAATGGTTGAAGTTATCTGGTACATAGCCTATAGCTATGTTTCAAGAGTTGTGGTCGAGAACTACCATATAGCTGCTGGAAGTCCACATTAGAGAATAACTAGTGTTAGACTTGCCTGATAGATCTGGTTTAACAGTTAATTGTCTACCCTTTGGTTAGGCCACTCCTGGTAGCTCCAAATGGCTCCCCCTTTAAAAAGCCAGAACGGGATACCCCTGGTTCCTGGCCTCGCTCCCTCCCAAGCACCAGCCAGTTATGGTTCATAACTGCTACCAAGGGTTGGTGAGTCATCAGCCTCACCTGTTCAGCCCCCACTCCACCGTTAAGGTACCACAACACGGGCGCGGAATCCACGCACGCTTCCGTGCCCGCGCTGACCCAGGAAGTGCCTAACGAGGTGGGCAGCCGGTCAACCCCCATCGCTTGCTCAACCGATCTGAACAAATCATGGCCTATCCAGGCTGATTTTAGTTATAAGCAAACCATATAGGTCAAAGAAATAACAAATAATGGTTAATCTACAGATCATTTAGCTGAACAACATATGTTTGCTTGATGGACTTAATATTTTCAACAGCCTGAATATCTAAACAATCTCAATATTTTGAATGGCTCTATATAATTGCTGAAAGGTTTTGTGGTTGGACCTGCGATTTAAGCATACTTAGTAATGGTTGCTGGAATACTCGACTAATCATGATGGCTGTCAGGAATGAATCCCAATCTGTTGATGGGTGTCAATGGTAGTTGCTGGATGCCAATGGTTGGCCGTTCGCCAGTGGTCGTTCTTGGTGAAAAGAGAAAGAGGTCCCAACCCAACGAATATTCTGATAGGAACAAACAAAGAATTTGATAAAATGTCCAAAATACTAGCCACTTCTGGCGGGTGAATAATGCCGCCAATAATGGGTACGATGGCCGCCAAAGGTAAACGCTACTTGATGTAAAGCAGTTTGCAGTGGCACGTTATTATCACATTTGGGAAAAATATGATAGCACTCCATCGGCAGCCTCAGTCAGTGGTAATGAAACATGACCGTCTGAAGATAGAAACTCATCATTAACCATCAGCAACTAACCATTGTTGATCCCTGTTAATCCCTACTGAAAACACTACGCGAATTTGTCCATCCAACATGGTCACATGCTAGGCCCATGCTGCAAGACTCCGTTCCGGCTCCAGCTGCGCCTAGCACCAGCCAGGCAAAGGAGCCTGCGCAGCAGGCCACTTCGGCCAGGAATCCTTGACGGAAGGCCGCCTGCGCATCTGGCAGATGCAGCAGGTCTTCATATTGCCTGGGAGATCATGGCGCTGAGTAGAAGCAGCACAGCTCGAAGGCTTGGTGAGGTGTCAACATTTTGGGGGTTCTGGCTGGAGATGTTGAATAGTTGTAATTTTCATGACGGTTTCAAGTGAAACCTGCGGAACAAAACGATCAGAACTCATGAGTGTCGAGGGCTCGGGTCGAAATTGCAGTTACCCTTCTTGGATATTTCTGAGAATCACCCCATCTTTTGTCGAACGCAGCAGGTCCAATCAATGCACCTTCCTTCTGGAACTGCATTCAATCGGTCCCACGACTGCTCTGCTGAAAAAACATGCGATCCCTCCGCCCTGCAACGAAACATGTTTGTGTCTTGATGATTGATGATGACTATATTCACTGGCCCCAGGTGACCCAGTCCTTCGGGTTAACTTTAGCCGTTCTTACAGTTGTTGCCACCGCAAACTGGCACGCCTTAATTAGATTTTCTGCCTTACAGCCCACCCATCTAATCAAGATGTACCACTAGTATTGCCAACCACTAGAGACCAGCTGTCGTCATTGCCAGTCGTAACGACTCACCGCCATCAATCATTACAACCCACCGTTGTGTTTGGCGGGTCTCTATACCTCACTGCGTTTACGGCAGCATATTTTTCCGAATCAAAATTACATGATTCAAACCATCCCTGCTTAGTGGTTGAACCACCCCTGCATGAAAAGTATGAATCAACCAACCAACCATTTGGTAAAATACAGAACGCTTAAAACCACCAGCCAAATCATGACCATCAATAGCGGTAATAATGGCGATTATGATTCACTGACGGTAACTCGAATCATCAATGTCAATGACGGTGACATGACAGCAACAATGATGGCAACAAACCTTCAAAATAATCATGACCATCATCGACCATAAGTCGCCAAGAATCTCAAGAAGTTACTGCAAACCAAATCACCATGACGGGAACGGGCCACCCTCATAATTAACAATGACCACGAGCATCGATATGAAATATCATAACCATCATTGACCACGAGGAACATATGCTGTAACCATTGTTATTTCCCTCTGGCAAACTAAGCTGGAAGTTTACCAGTCTTTCTAGGTAAACCAGTTATAAATGGTGGATTTTCCACGCAAGGGGGGTTGTTTACCAAAGGGTAATCAAGGTTGATGATGGTCAAGGGGGAGGTCAAATATAGCAATAGAAAATCCATGAATGATTGATGATTTCCCAAACTTTCTCTATAGAATATGGTGATCTTCCATTGTTACCATGCTTCGCCAGTGGTTTTCCAAAGGGTTTTTGTACCCGGATTTGCTAGATCACTGGAATGTACGGCTATCGGTCAAAACGCTGTACCCCTGGTTCCCCATCATTAACCATTGTTTTCCCTATCATTGTTTGGTCATCATTCCACACTAGTTGGCTGATTCATATTGACCCAACTCGCCATAGCTGGCTATATTCCCTATGATTGTTGTTTGTTATCTCCTATTAACCACCATTCGCCGTACACCGTTTGGATTTTATCAAGTTAATCAACTTCCCATATATCATCAACTTCCCATATATTATCCTGGTTGGTTGATTTTATCTTGGAACCCAGCTCGCCGTTCATCACCCGTTGGGCCCAGATACTGGGAAGCCGTCTCCCTCTGTCGTGGCATGGGCTCATCGTTGCCTCGGTGAACTCTTCCAGTTGGGCCCCTGCGGTAGGTCCAATTGGCCTCCAAAATCTGGGTTGTGACCTGTCAGAATGATGGTGAACTGGGGTAATGATGTATTATTAAGGTTAATAACCAACTTAGTGTAGGTTGTGACCTATCATAACCAATTTTTGTGAATGCTCCATTGTGAACTGGGGGTGCACGCAATGATTGAGAACCACAATGGTGTATTATTGACCTCAAACTTCAAAGCTAATGGTAATTAGTAAGTTTGAGAACTTACTACCATGAGCGCACAAAACCCTAAAAAAGCTCGCTTTCTGCTAGCCCTCCCAAATATGGGTCAGTCACAACCTATAAAAATGATGGTTTTGGGGGCTAAGGGTAATGATTAATATTGATGGTTAATTAAGTAGCTTTGAGTAAGCGTCAGACTGCTGGGATGGGATGGGGTAAAGGATTGCTGTTAACCATTGGTATAGCCCTTGACCCAGATTTCCGGCGCTTGTGTCACGGGAATCACCAATATGTAGATACTTTTGTATTGACGAAGCCGTGGCAGTAGAAGCAACAACTCAGGAACAAAGCAACCGAATTGGCTAAGACGAGCAAAAAAGAAAACAAATGGAAACAATATAAACCAACACAATCTATGGCTAAAAAGTCCTACCCACATTGATCACGCGCATCATTGAGACTCAGGGACTCTCTCACTGGCGGGCATGACTGTCATCAGCCGTCCCATTGGAAAGCCCAACGACTATCAGCTAAGCAGGTCAAGCACCCACAAGTCTGTAACACTAAGGGGCCATCAATGCAAATCTGACCATCAACGACATAAGGAACACTGGTTTTTCAGTTATGCAAAAAGCCCGACTGCAAACAAAACAAAACCAACGTACAATTGCTGAACGCTCACATGCCATCACAACAGTCACAAACAAGACCGCAACCCAACAAACACAAGCGTCAACACCGCCACAAAGACCGATTCAATGCAATTTTAAAACACAGACTCGAAATGCCGACTTAAACAACAAAAAACAGGCCGCTTTCAAACAAGTTACATTGGTCCACCAACTGCCAATTGACCTGAGGCAGCTCAAAAAGAATCAGCGGATGATTGCTGAAGGTGTGTCTCCCTCCACACTTCTTGGAAGGTATGGGCGTGGGTCAATGGTAAAATGAACATGTCAACAACCACTAGTTTGGTCTCTTTGGGGATGCTGAACCATATTGGAATTGATTTTGAGATTCACTGCATGAAACCCTCATTGAAACTCGCGGCATTCAACCGTCAACCTCACATGGGAATTCTCGAAATTGGGAACCCCATAATATATGGTTGGTCTATTTTTGAAAATTGTTAATAAAAAGGATGATTTGGGGGGTCCCCTAGCCTAAGAACTCCCCACATAGTCGCTGGCACATGGGCAGGTCTACGCGAGAATGGTCATCAAAGGCAAGCCAGCACCAAGAGCGGTCAAAGATTAGAGGTTGGACTGTGAGCAGATCCACAGTTAGTTACCTCCCTTATATAGGTGTCGGTGTTTAGCCACGGTTACAACCCCATCTGCACATCCAAGAAATCTGCCCTTGACGAAGGGCCACAAACTGAACCCCTGGTGACCTCTGAAGAAACAAAGACTACAGCGTTGCTGGGATCTTCGCAGTGATCCACAGTGTTATCCAACTCATTTTGATTGCTGGTTGCTGGCTCAACCGGGTGCAAAATTATCCGCCAGTAGTTTCATGACATTCCAATCATCCTGCTTTTTTTTGCCAGGGCATCCAGAGGCTTTGCCCGTCATGTGAGAAACTGAAACGTCAGGTGCATGTCTAAATGGTCCTCATCCAAAGCTTTGCTAGGGTTGAGGCGTCACAAATTCCACAAAGGGAAAGCAATGAGTCACATTAAGACGCTTCAAGCGGCTTGGCACAAGTCAGCGTGAGCCATTCCTCCAAGAAAAAGAGGTGTGCCCTTGCCCGAAACACTTGGATGACGAGGTGTTTTTGCCTAGACTTAGCCACTTCTTCGAAGATCTGTTCACCTACTTGGTTCAGAACGAAGTCGCGTGTGTCTTGAGCAACGGCCTGGAGCTGCTGGACTTGGTGGCGGATCGCTGCCCTTAGGTGTTCTTCCTGGCATTCCTGAGCCAGGAGGTCTTGAAAGTCAAGCGGTGGCTGGGCAGGCGTAGCATCACGAGGTGACGGTAGCATCTCCTCCATCAACCTGGCATCGCACTCATGGGGCTGACGATCATCATCGTGTGGGTCAACTGGATGAATGGACTTTCTTTTGGGTCTTCGCTGTCTTGCCTGGATTTTGGCCTCTGTAAGCCGTTCTTGATTCAACGATGGGCTCTGAGTAGCTTCAGGCGGGATTGGCGCAGGACCTTGATCGGACTCACTGAAATCTGCCTGGAGGGAGTGAACTTCGTGCAGCAGCTGCGACAGTCCCGCCGCAACATTTGCAAGATGCAACCTGCGGGCAGTCCTTCTTGCGAACCCAAGGGAAGCACACAAGCGATCCATTGCTAACACGTTCAACGCAGGACAATTTGGGGTCTCAGAACGTGACGTTCCGGCAAGTCTCGTGCCAAAGGCCTGTAGCCATTTTGCACGGCGGATAACCATACAGCAATACACTCTTGAAACTTCCTCAAAAAAACAATTTGGCAGTGACCCATCTGTGGGCTTGTCGAGACCTGTGAATCCATATGGTGGTTTCTTAAAATAGGGGTACCTCCAAATCATCGATGCTTAATAAATTACTTAACACTTCTCGACTGAACTTTGGGACTTCCCCCTCACGTCGACTTCTCCCAATATCTATGCGTTTCTAAAGTCACAGGGGTGGCCCCAATCATCCAAGGTTAGCCCTGCATAACGGTAACCGACCATTCTTGTTGGTATATTCCACATTATGGCTAATTTAATCCGTTGTTGATAAGCAATGTAAACCATTGTTCTACCATTTGCTGAGGGCACTCTTGGTAGCCAACGTTAACCCCTAACAAACCATCCACAACTTTGGGGCCCACGCGTGGCTTGAGGAACCCCGGCATCGGGACACCTGATCCAAGAGACTCCATCCACGGAACCTTCCACCACCCACGAGACGGGATCGCACTCCGCACCTGATCCCAAGTGAACACCGAGTTTCAAGTGGTGAAAAACGAGCAAAAACCGAGCTATCTCATGAATCAATATCCCTTGTGAGAGATTTCATGAACGATTTGATGTGATTTTATGTGACTTGAAACAATTTTCATCTTTTCTCTCTCTCCATCGATATTTTGCATGTCTCATTATTGATCAATTCAATCCCAACAGTACGCAAAAAGCCATACACAAACATCCAAACTATTTTGTCCTAGTTACTGGCTACTGCATGCATCACATCTAGCAAGTGAAAACCCACCATGTGTTGAGTGGTCTTGAATGATCTTGATCATTGTATAATCTGCAGCAGAAAATGCTTCCTGCAAATTCTGAGACAAATAGTTTTCTCGTTGTTGGTGAGAGAAGCTTGGATTTGAACACATGGTGAGGGTCAAAGCTTGAAACGCTCCAGATCGGATGTCTGAAGGAGAACTGTTTGACTGTTCCGTCACCCTAATGTTGGTTTCTGATCAGTGTAACCCACCCTAAAGTAATGAAAATAGATGAAACCAACAGGTAGAAGTAGATACTAATCAGAAACCAACATTACTATCCTGCATCAAATGGTGGTGATCAACCTAGGCCTTGAAGAACAAGGCAATGGTCGCTGCATGATTAGGGGACCATGTTCACAGTAGCTCCAACGAACGCCCGCTGCGACAGCTGTTGCCTGAAAGCTGGACAAAACCTGCAGAGTGGTACCCCACAGTTAGTTAACTCAGCGGATATAACTAGGGCAACTACCGGTTTGACAAGATGTGACTGTACTGAACGGTGGGTTCGTAAACAAACCTATGCCAAGGGGGGTACCGCTCTAGTATGTACTTGGCACAGCATTCACTCCCCAATGGAGAATCACCTAAGATACCTAAGGGAGCTCTGCGGGCTTTTATACATCTACAGCACGAAATGCGGACAACAAATGTGTGCACACATCTAGCCTTGACAATGACAAAAACAACCATTCTGGAAACAAACAAGTCCCTATGCTTCCAGTTACCATGAAGCAGCAGCCAACCCCAGTTACAACAATGGAACCAGAACTTGTTACTATAAATCACGGTAACTGGAAGGGCACCTACTATTTCACAGCTGGGGAGGGAAGTTGCGAACAATCTAAACTGGTTGGTGGTTTCACCCTTCACGAAAAATATTAGTCAACCAACCATTTATTCATAGTTACTCGGGAAAAAATGTCAATCAAAGCACCAACCAGTAAATTACTCAAGTTGCTGGTTGAGTCATGGTTAGTCGCACCTTTCAGATCCCCAGGCACCAACCATCACCAACCATCACCCACCGTACCGGTGCCGCCTTCGGTCCGATGTGTGACCAGCTGATATCCAGTGACCAGCTCGGGTCCCTCGCGAATCTCCACGAACCTCGGCCATGACGCGGGCCCCCGGGATGGGGGTCGCATCCATGGCTACCGGGGGGGGCCCCAAGGTGCCCTTAGCCTCGGCTTTGAAGACCTTGGCTGTGTAGTTAAAAAGCTTTAGACACCATGGTTTTTTTGATTTGGTGCTGTTGGTGGTCTGTCACGGTCCCATGGAACATAGGTTTTTGGGGGGCAGGATGAATGATAGGAGGATTAAAACAAAAAACGGTGCTGGGAATATCTGGGTGAATGATTAATGGCGTTGAGTGGTGGTTGTGCTTATAAATCATCTGGCAAAAAGCGGTTTAATTTATTGATTTCAATGGTGGTTAATTGATGCTTGAATTTGTTAAATGATGGTAAATTGACGGTTGCTGATGGTGACTTGGTGATTTTTGCTCATTTGGGCGATTGATGCTTCCAGCCGCTCGCAAATGCGCCATAGGTTCCACGAGCGATTTTTTACCTGGCAAGCTATAGGGCTGTGGGTCAAAACCCCGTACCCCTGGTTCCCCTATCATTTACCATTGTTTCCCTTATCATTGTTGGTCATTGTCCCCCACTATTGGTTGGTTAATATTGACCCATAGCCATAGCAGCTTCCCATGAAAGCCAGTCGTGGGATGAAGGTTCGTGTCCCAAAAGGATCAGCATCAACCAGCACCGAGCGGATCTGCGCCCAGCAACCAGTAGTTGGCTTCATGTCTTTGGTCCACCAAGGAGCGGTGAATGGGCGCACCACATCCTGGGTAGTGAGGACCCGCCAGGGTCAACCCTATGGTTGGGCTTTAACGAGGGCTTCGTTGCATGGGATAATGGCGAATGATCATCAATGGCTGGTTATTAAGCTGGTTAATGGCAATTACTGGTGATTGATAAGCGGGTTAAATGCGCTGATCATACTTGCTGATAGTGGTTCACACCTGGCTAGCAAGCCGGTGAATGGTGATTGCTGCTCGTTCCCGAGCTGGTGAATAACTGTTTGGTGCTTGAACCACCCAAACGAAAAAACAATCAACCAACCAACCATTCGTGAATACTAGAGAAAATGAAAAAACACCTGCTAAACACCACCAGCCAAAGAAAAACCCAATGAGCTCATCATAGTCTTGTTACTGTCAACGATGGGTTGATGACCATGACTGCTGGCGCAGCCTGGGATGCCTGGACGAGGTATCCCACAGCGATAGGACGCCGCCCATCCTATCGCAGCGAGCTCGGTTGATGTCGTCAGTGCTTCCAGGCGAAAGTGGTCAGTGGATATCGTTCGACCAGCTGCTGGGTTCACTGCCATTGCAGCGGTGACAGTGGACACTGATCCCTACTTCCAACGATGGGCCTTCTAGCAGAAGGAACCTGGCCAGCTAAACCGTGAACCGAGCTGGTGCCCATAGATACCCACACCTAGCTGGCCAGGTTCGATACCAATAGATACCCATGAACCCTGTGTAAGAGCCCATAGATACCCATAGCGATCCACTACCATGTACAGCTGGTGTGGCCTCCAGGCATCGCCGTCACGAGTTGCACTCACCACTGGCACCGCCGGTTTCACCCCAGGTTCGGTTCAGCAACACCACGCTGTCCAGCTGAAAGTTTTCGGGATCTGCGGCACCTGCGTTTCGAGGGTCATGACTTGGCATGGCACAACTGATGCTGTTGGATCCATGACTCGCAGTTTCTCGAACTAGGAAAGCACTAGTTAACGGTTGCTTTATGATCGTAAACGCTTGAGATGGAAAGGTGATTTGGCGGATCCCCAATTCTAAGAAACACCCATGGAGTGGCTTAACAAAGGCCAATGATTCATCAAAATCGATCATCTGCAATGGCTTCTAGTGGAAAAAACATCAACGACGCATGTAATTTGATGTAGGATCCAAAATAATCAGCCAACCATTTATTTTGGTATAGATCACCCGCTATAAATGTCCAGCGCATTCCAGTGCTAAGACACATTGCACACATAGAGTCAGAAATGACCATTATCACCGCCTATTCAGCAGGTAAAGTGGCGGTGGTTTACTAAGAGCTGGATGTATCATAACGTGATTTGCCATGGTTTCTCTTCCAATGATTGACATTGTTTTAGGTACTTTCATGCTTCAGGACGTGATTTCCCATGGTCTCCCTTCCAATGATTGACATTTTTCGAGGTACTATCATGCTTCTGCCCTTCCCGCTGTGCAACACGGAATTTGGCCGGACACCAAAAACTGACACCGATAGCTTTGTTCAACCCCCTTGTCAAGCAAGGCCAGCGTCTGCTTTATTTGAGGCCGTGGGTGCTTAATTAACCAGCTTATCATTCTGGGTGATTTGATTTATTTCTGAGGTCGTCCCTCAGTTCTACTATTTCCAGAATGGAAACCATATATGAATCAACCAACCCATGCATGCTTCTTCACCAAGACTATCTGCGGTTGGGGTGTTTGGGGGTTGGAGTGCCGAAACCTTGGGACAACCATCAGCTGGTCCCGTGGCCAGCCATGATTGAATGCCAAAATCTGCAGCATCCACGGCTACCGAGCTGGTGACACCAACTTCTCTAACCAGCTCAGTAGCAACCATATATCTAATGTCTATCCAGAGCTGGTTAGAGAAGTTGGTTTAATGATGTTTAATGTCTATCTCTAACTTCTCAAAGCTACAAAGATCTGCCCAGAGGCCAACTCCAACTGGTTCTCGTAGCTTGCACTTCCGGCACCTCGGATCTTGTTGATGGTGAAGCGGACCACCTTGAACCTGGCCCACAGGTGTTGCTTCCGGAAGCCGCGGGAGTTGGTGGTTTGAGACGTGAAGGTCATGGCTTGATGATGGTTTTTGGTAGCTGATGAAGCTGCAATGATGGTGTGATACAATGATGGTTGATGATGCCTGGGGTTCGATCATGATCTGGCTGTTCATTAGGTAGTATCCGTCATGCCATGATCGATCACAAAAGATGGCAAGCAGCACTCACAAACAACGACTGCAAATAGCAATAAGTTGGCTAATAGACCATTCATCAATAAGTGAGAGCGACAAAACACCAGCATCCCGCCATATCCCGGCAATTGTACATCACCAACAATTCAGCCGCGTAGTGAAACCAAACTTGGTGTGAATCAGTATCGCTGGTGCTTCCCAAAAATCCTTGTGGCACAATTTGGCCACAATTTCATGTTTGGCGATGATGTTGAACAAATGCTAAATCATCGTTAACATGGTTACTGAACAAATCATTCATGGATAAATCACAATGTCAGCCTATCAATACTAATCCCTCCGAAATAATAACTCTATATAAGGTTATTCAAGGGGATATGAAAGAAGGAGGGTTGTTATCTATAGGTACCCTTAGCCCCCAAAATCATCATTTTTAAAGGTTATGACCCATATTTTGGAGGGTAGAAACCCACCTTTTTGAGGGTTTTCAAGGTGGGCCCCCTTAGTTGGCTAACTTGGGCTATAACTAGGGTAAGTACCAGTTATAGTAGTTATAACTACAGTTAAATGGCTTATTAATCAACTTATAACTAGGGGGGCCCACCTTGTTGGGGGCTCATGGTAAACCTTACAATGAAAACCGTTGCTCATCCCAGTAACGCCAGGACCCCCACAAACCCCCGAAAATCGCCTGGGATTTCCCTGTGTGGCCACGCGGTGTACGACGTCCGTCAAGGGGAAACCAAGCATCAGACCACCGGCCTTGGCGACGGCAAGCATGCTCAGATCCACCTGAAAGTTAAAGGTTTCCTGGATGTCTCCACTGCTTTTTCGTGGTAAAATGGTGAATGAATCTCAAGTCTTATTTTATAGGTGTGATTCAAATAAACCAAAAATATATATATATATATAGAGAGAGAGAAAAAATCATGCATATATAAATACATTTATCTATTTATATATTCATATACTTGTTTGTATATCTATCTACTTAAAAATACCTGGTCGGTGGCTATAGGTCATCGAAATAATATTAGGTAACCAAAACAACCATTCCAAATACTAAATCTATTAAAACCATCAGCTATTTATTCTTGACCAATGTGGCTTAAGAATATCAAATGGCTGCCAGCACCGTCAAGTTACCGACTGAAAGTCCAACCATGTGTTTGGCATGTTCAGGGTCGGAAATGAACATCTGAGAAAATTGCATGCATTTAGAAGGAGAATGCAATAATTACAACTAACTACCAATGACAGGAAGCGTAGATTCAAAACAGTATACAAACGGCCACCCCGAGGCAACCCAACCCTGAGCCAAGCTGCCAACCAGGTTCGCAAGGGGACATCGCAAACAAAGTACCTTGGCAAACGCCAACCTTCCCAGGACGTTCAGCTGTCGCATCTCACGAAGTTTGCTCCCGGATGGGACAATCAAAACAAATGGGTGATGAACGAAACCTGGTTGGTGGTTGAACCACCCATGGTTAATAACGGATTAATAATAGTTATATATGGTAATAATATGTAATAATGGTTGATTATGATAACTGGTTGGTGGTTGAACCACCCCTATGAAAAATAGGCTTATCAACCAACCAATTGTTAATGAATACTAGGGAAGATCAAACATGTTCGAAACCACCAGCCAGAAACTGGATTGGACCGTCACTACTACCATCTAGTATCACTTGGTCACTCCTGCTAGCTCGCCCCCTCCCAACCACCCGCTAGACTATGAAGTGCTGTGAAGAAAGATGCTGCAGCATCCAGGATGGTTCCAATTTAACTGAGAAGGATCTGGCCCTAGGGAAGCACAAAGAGACCGACATAGCGGTCGCTTGGGTGTGAAGGGACGGCATTGCGAAGGTTTAAACATCATATTACACACAAAACGAGTACCGAATGGTGAAGAACTTGACACTGGGTCGGTTCGTCACTCAGGTTTTTTTGCGGGAGAACACGCTTTGCGAGCATTTCTGCGTCCTCCCTTTGCCGCAGACCTGTCTTGACAAAGCGTGGGGGGCCACCATTGCAGCAGAACTCTTGCACATGTTCGGGGAAGGCAAGTCAGAACTGCTTGGTTGACTGAAACCCGTCTGTGGTCGCGTTTCCTCAATGAGGGTTGCCGCTGTCTGGGGAGAAGATTAGGTGGTCTGCTGGACCGTGGCAAACTTCTGCTGAAACTCCCAGCTGGGGCAAAGGAAACTATCATCTCCACCGCCTTCTCAACGGCAAAACCTTCCACCCTGCTTCTGTGATGACGACTTGAAAGGTTTGCCTTCTTATCTCGGGAGGAGCAGCATGGCCCCACACATCGCTAACCGTAGGCGATTGGTGATGCCAGTTTGGGTTGCTCTTTAAGTGAAAAGCTTCAAAGGCAGATTTGTGAGGAGCCTTCCTGGCATCTGACGCCAAACTAGGGAGAGTGGCCCAAAGGAATTGAATCGCTGCCTCCCTTCCACACTGTTTTGAACGCCGAATGCAGTCCCATAGGCCATATGCCTGAGGACAGTCTCTCAAGGTCCCTGGCTCAACCGACCGCATGCGACCGCACGATCACAAACTATACGTGTCAACATGCAAAGCCAGAAAGTCTCTTAGCCAAACAGCTGTAGCCACTGAAAAAAGACAGGGTTGACTGGGAAGTGTGTTAATTGTGTTCAGCAACGGATCACAGCCTGCAAGTTGGACTTTCATTGTGGCAAGGGTTTTCAGATTGGAACTTCCTCATCCTGCACATTGCCAGCATGTTTCGAGATGTTTCAAGCACATGCTCAGGTCGCTGAGGACCACAAATGATTGCGACAGGACCCAACCATGCAGAAAAAAACATGTTCATGATGCATAAAAGTCATAACAAGGATTGCGGTGGTCAGGTGTTGGAACCAAACAAACCAACCGGCCAACCATCAACAAACCAACATTCTATAGCCATGCTCACGCATTATGTCAGTTACATCCTTAAGCTATTACGGACAACTACCAGCGTACAACAATAGTATCACTAAGAACCAGTGTGATGCCCCTGGTTACTTCCCGTTGTGTTCCCGATGATGGTTGGTTCTTGGCCCTCATGAACCACCATGAATCTAGCCAAGCAGCAAGCTATGGAGAAGGACTCCTGCGGAGATCAGGTCGGACCAGTAGAAGACTCCTGGCTGCGTAGCAACATTTCTGACCTGTCAGTCTTTTGTTGGGATCCCAAAACCCTTATTCCATATGTCCTACTGCATGATCTTTTTTTTTGCACATTTGGTATTGTATACGCTGTGTGTGCACAAATATCTGTAGAGGTAGATAGATAGATGGATGGATGGATAGATGGATGGATAGATAGATAGATCTACATATATGGCTCACCTAAGCTTGAACCATGTTGGAGGCATGTGACCCTTGAAATCTTGGGGACAAAACGCAGGATCCACAGGTCGCATGCCCTTGGCCCAACTACAGCTCGATCTCCAAAATTTGCCCTGAAAAGCCTGGGGTTTCATCTCCAAATAAAGGGGGTTTGTATATATGGATCCGTTATGACCCATCATTGAATGATTTGATGATATTGATGGATGTCTTGGAATTCTGCCAGTCAACGATCTACCCAAATCGATCCGAGTGGCTCAAAGCGCGAGGAATGAATTTGCACCAGCCCGTCTCTTTGTTGCCTTCCTGGTCCCGCGGATGTCAGGAACCCCGGGTCCAACCGACATGTGAAATCTACGTGTTTCATGGATCATGGCACTCACCGTAGGTGATGCCCCGCAAGTTGCTTTAAACTCACCTCCTGACCAAGAAGACCCCAAACATCTCCAACCCTCCTCTGCCAATCCCCCCTCCGTTTTCCAATGGCTGTGAAAAGGCAAGCCAATGGCGGAAGCCTGATCCTACTGTCTCCCGCTTGCTGATACATGTAGACAGTACCGCCAGCCACAGGAGCAACCAACAAACACACAATCAGCCGCGTATCAAATAGGATTCACCATGAAAAAAGGTCCGTAAAAAAGATTTAGGTACAGAATTGTCAAAACAAGGGGCGACTCTCCGTGGCTTAGGCTTTGCTAATCCAGGTTTGCAAAGAAAACCTTCGTACAGAATTACCTTAGGCCACAGTACGCCTACCACCTCCATTCAGCATCAATCCGATCACGGGCCCCCCACAACCAAAATGCAAAGGACAACATAAATGGTGCAACTATGTGCGAGCCACCCTGTGAGGTATCCAATCTGCTCCATGCCAAGCATCCTTTTCGTCACTAAAGGGGTCCACCACAGGCTGCAGAACGGACCAAATCGCCGGCAAAGCTGCTCCAACCACACCGCCGACCACTGGTAGTACTTGCATCATAGATTCCTAGGGCAAGGATGCATTCAGAATGACGGTCTGAAGCGCAAATACCGGACCATGGCCTAATGGCCTGCACAATTTTGAACCGCAAACCAACAATTTTGGCGTACCAACATCTTTAGGACATACAATTACCGTTCATTACCCATGTCTTATAGAAACTTCTGACCCCCAACGTCACCTCACGCCAGAGCATCTTTCGGCATCGGAAGTTTCCTCACCTTCGGCACCGGCAGTTGTTGAGTCCTCAGCCAGTGAAAGCCATATCTTCCAGTGAGACTCAGTGCTATGAACACCAAACAAAATTAATCTGATGAAATCCATCATAGCCACAAATGAGGACCCTTAGCATGCTCTGAAATCCACGGTCCCCGTGGTGGAATGTATTTTCAGAAGAGTGTCATATCAGCTGTGCAACCGTTACCATTACCAAAGAATCTGAGTATAAAAATGTTCCACTACGATGGTTACAAGCCCAAGTGTCTTTGAGATTCTGTGGGTAACCCTTAAGAATGGTTTCAGGCAGGCCAATTTGAGGACCTTTACCTGCCTCGCCGAAACCATCAGTGTATACCAAATCATGGCTGCGGCAGAATGCCTCTTTCGGTCTCTTCCCATTGCATGTCTAGGCGAAGGTTTCCGTCAACACCAACTGCATCAACTGCATGGCCATGCCTGGTGTGCATGTTCGCATTTAGCGGATGCCTATGCATCTCTCTTCGCGTAAGTTATTTAAACTCCCCGTATCTGTGAGGGGCAAATGCACAAACGCGCCAAACAAATAAAACAATCAAATCGATTTGACTTTTCGCACGAATCCATGCATAAAAACCTGCAACAATACAAAACCAACTATACACCCATAGGTCGACAAATAAACACATAAAACACGCAAATCAACAAATACAAGTAAAGCATAGTAAATTAAACAGCCCCCTCCTTCCAGTTGCCTTTCTAGTACGTAACCAACCCTAAAAAACAATGGTAGAAACCAGCTGGTTACCTACGATTTCGAGGTAACTGGAAGGATAGGGAGATGTAACCAAAGCAAAATATCACGATGAAATCAAACACCAACATCACTCTGGCGCCACTAATGTCACCAGCCCTGTGGCCAAAGTTCGTTTGTTCGCCGCCGAAGAGGAACTCCACCGCCCGGCGGCGGTGGCTCAGGCCACTCAAATTGCCAGTGGCCTAGGAATCCAAGGGACATGACGAATCAACTGTTGCAAAGTTAGTTGGGTTGTAACTAGCGTTTTTGCTTCAATCAATGTTCTGTAAATATATCGTTGGGTTGTGACCATAGATTCTTATTACTTCGATGATGCTATCCTCATCCGTGGTTGGAACCTATTCTTTTCTGTAACGATTATCATTGGTGATGAATTTAATGATAGAAAATACGAATAAAACCAATAATGATTAATCACCAACCAGAATTCGGAAAACAAAAGCGACCAAACATGGAGGCATAAGCAATCATAAGAGAATATGACCAGCAACTTATCATCTGCAACATGTCACCTGATAACCAGCACCAGCACCAGACAACCACCAGCCATGTGTCGAGCAGCGGGGCTCAACCAACAGCTCAACGATAAAAGGGACCATACAGTAAGCGATGCCCGGCTGGAACATGCCTGCTGGAACATGGGCATTGATGTGATCAATCATCTATATAGCTGTAACTGCAATTCGGAACAGCAAATGGATGATACTCAGGCCTGCCACTATCGCCAAGGTACATCTGAAACTGGCGTGGTGAAAAATGTTTCTTCACCGATGTCAAAGGAGCCCTCACCACTTGAACAAATCAAAAAATGGTTGGATCCCTACAGTAGTCCTGCTTGCTGGTGGCATGCCCTTCACCCTTCATGGCACCGTATTTGGCAACTTACCTTCTCAACAGTGGGAAGCATCCCAATCCAACAAGAAACCAGGTGAGGATGGCATTCTTGAGACAACACCTTCAAGCTATGGTGTGCATCATACATCTTTGTATCCGTATATGGGCCGATCATAGGCTGTAGGTATGTGGCTACACAAACTTCACGAGTGAGAAGTCACCTAGAGGATGGCACTTGTCAAACAACACCTTCAAGTTATCGGGTTCCAAACCTACTGCTGCAGCCCATCCTGATGGTCAAGTCACATCGTCACTAAGGAAGCTCTGGATCTGGTTACTTCGCCGGGACGGAGTTGGTGGTAGGAAGGTGACCCAGTCCTAGCTTCAGCGGCGGGCAACAGGGAGGTGTGCGATGTAGGTATGGTTGAGAAGATGATCCCATCAAGGCCGTCACGGCACATGCTCACCTAGAGATGGATCATCTATGATCATCTTATTTATCACCATAATGCAAGGGAAAGCCTGGGAAACATTCAGCATTCAAGAGAAAACCTGAGAAACATTGGGAAACCAGCTGCACAGGGAAACCAGCTTTCACCGGAGGGTAGGACCCATCGCGTCCACCGCTTGAAATCGCATGCATGTTGTTTCCTCCGAAGCATCTCCTCACAACAATGCTCCTATCACCCAATGAGCCTGGACAGGAGACACCTGTCAATAGAACGATTCCTTTATCATTCATCCTTGACTAATTTACCATTGAGATTCCTTACCAAGAGATGACTGCTGCTGATCCGATTCAAACATCAGAGTTAATAAATCAAACCAAACCGGTATAAAAGGGCCCAACAGTTCATGCACCAACATCTGATTTGGCACACGATTCATGATACATAGCTGGTGAATTACTCAGCCCCCTTTGAAGCAATGAAGCAACTCAGCACCTTTCGCCCGTCCTTGACCTTGACCCCGTGCAGCACATGGGTGTCGTCCACAAACTTCATTCCAGCACGACGCTGGCCGCGCGACCGGTGTCTTCACCGAAGGGTCTGCTGAAACACTTGCGTAATGAGCAGCATAAACTATATAGCCTCTAGCCTAGACTTACATGATATATATATATATATATATGTGTGTGTGTGTGCGTGTGTGTATTTATATATATAAATACAAATTTAAATATAAATAATATATATATATGTGTGTGTGTGTCATGCCTGCATTCATCATGAAACCAAACCGGTTATGATCGAAGTCATCCACGTACACTTCTAGGAACATGTGCGTCTCTAGAGGCTAGACCTGTAGCCATACAACAGCGCAAAAGCATAAGAACAATTCAAACTAGCTCATTCAACCCTAGTGTTTTGCATTTAATTGTTTGTTTACATGAGTTTCTCCGATTGATCAACCCCATCGTCCCACCCACGGCCACAAGAGATGCGTCTGGAAACTACGACAACGCCACGACTTCCCTGGAGCCAACAAGGCCGCGCGCGACCAGGACCTCCCCACCAGGACCTTCGGGGGACCTCCCATGCCCTGAGGATGAACATGTTCCACTCAGTGTGGATGAGTTTTGACGGCCAAAAAATGGTGGTTTCTCAAGCCATTGGGGACCCAAAAAATGGTTGGTTTATTGCTACAAATGGTTTCCAGGAGATGATTAGCGGGTACCCCTATGGCTTGAGAAACACCCAAATGATAGGAAGCGTAGGCAAACAGCTGGTAGACTCCATGTTCGACACTAAACTTTGAGTTGTTTGATTCACGTGGGACCAAGCCTCCCTTCGACAGAAGCACCGACCGCAGGCAAAGACCTCGTGATTTTGGTTGGTCCCTGGCTGATGACCTCACTGCATCCCCTCCCAGGTGCTGGTCCCCGATCCCGGTAGCTGCCACCCAGTGGCCCACATATCGACGCTCGGGCTCACGTCCCCAAGCAAAGCTTCAGGACCTGGAAATGGCCGAGAATGGTGAACGTACATCATGTGAATAACTCTGCATATAAAATAGGGTCTATAAATATAAAAATATTCTACAGAATATTGTCTTTTATAATAGGGTTTATGTATGTTAGAACCACCACTTTACTAAATTTGGTGGTTTAACAAGTCATAGGGGGTACACTCCAATGATCATCCAGTTCATTGACCATTTGTCTACCATTTGGTTAGACCCTCCTAGTAGCTCCTTAGTTCCCCCTTCAAAAGGCCCCTTAGAAGGCATATGGTTAACGAGTGTAGGTGATCAATGAGAGACATGCCAACAATCCACCAACTGTGAGTGCTGATGAGCTACCAGCTTTGAGCCGGGAAAACGACCTAAACGAGATGTTTGGACGTAGAAAGGTGGTGGTGAAGACCTTCTCTGGGACCTCAGCGATGTGGGTCAGCTAGTTCTGGCAGATATATAGCTATAGTTGAATGGCTTGGTAATCCAACTCAATCCAACTAATAGCTATAGGAGGCCTCACATAGTTCATGATCAAAGTAAAATGGAATCCGATTGGCGTCTGCAAACAGTCCCGGCTGATGCCGCAAAGTCCCTTCCAACAAAGTCTATCCGTGCTAGACAAAATCGAGGTAGTCGCTTCAAAATGAAAATGTTGTTGCATGCTAATCCTCTCTGGTAAAGAACCTGGCAATGGAAAACACACCATTCCTTGATGGTGTCCCAGGGTTCCACTATAAATACCGTGCTTTTCCATTGCTATATTGAATTACCAGGAGTGTGAGTCTGATTAAGTCTGCACCTTGGGACTCGGCTTGGCCACTTGGAAGACACCCGTGACTGTACGCCGAGATCAGCTTGTCCGCGGTGCTTCCCGGTGGGTCCATGAAAGTACCCCGAGGTACTATTGGCTGGCTATACCCCTATCCCCGCCCCTGATAGTCGTAGCCCGCCGTAATCCCTCAAGAAAATACTGGTCACTACAAGAACCACAATAGCAACATCACAGTTCTGTGGACCAACCTGGGTGGCAACCCATGGGCACTAAAGCCTATCAGGTGGTTTGCTGGCAACATGTCACGAACCAGGTGACGGCATCAAGTTCAACATCAGCGTCCAATGATTTTCACATGGTAGCAGCACGATGCACTGCATGCGCTGCCTGTGTTCAAACAGCACACAGGCCTTCCTGGTTTCCTGCAGCCCATGCACTGAGCCCACAAAGAACCACCCGCATGAGGGATTGATGCTTCGTGGGCAAAACATGAGTGATGAATTACTAGAATCTTAGAAGCCAGTTTCTGCAATGATGTGCTATTGAATTTGATCTAATTTGGTAGCAAACCACGGTATACCAATTAAGAATTCCCTGTTCGCTTCTCATCGCGTTGAATATGTCTCATGGTTGAGATTTGACATGAC
The DNA here is from genome assembly GCA_009767595.1 of Symbiodinium kawagutii. Classification (NCBI taxonomy): domain Eukaryota; class Dinophyceae; order Suessiales; family Symbiodiniaceae; genus Symbiodinium; species Symbiodinium kawagutii. The sequence goes on from VSDK01013934.1 coordinate 181,076, forward strand.
TTGGTATGACAGGGATCTCTTTCTCCATCGCGGTGCCCCCCAAGCACATTCCCTGTTTTAAAACATCCAGCATTAGATCTGCTGCACCATGCCCACCATGGCTTTGTGATGAGTCAGTGAAACTTCTTCAATGCTTGAAAAGTACCGAGCCAACGCTCTGATACCGTAGATCCTCAGAAAGGCAAGTGCCCTCTGGCAGGACGATCTTCCATGAACTGCCTGTCTCCTTCAGCGGGATCTGTTCCTGAATCTTCCTTTCCAAATCCTCCATGGCCTTGTGTGAGTCAATCTGGATTTCTCCCAACTGCGTGCCAGCCAAGGAAGTGCACTGGATGCATATCATCCCTGGCTCTGTAGAAGCCGTGGTGATACACAGCGGGGCCACACCCTTTTCGGTAAAGAATCGTGCCCTGGCACTCCGCTCCCACCGTGCAACGCTGTCATTGAACTCCTCACAGGCAGCACCATTCACTCCGCAGAAGCACATGTCGTTACTACTGCCGCGGGGAACCGCTTTCATGGGTTCGTGAGGGTTGGGGTTCTCAAGCGCTACATGAACGAAGGAGAGACAGGTCAAGATGGTGAAGTGGGGTGCCCACCTCTGGCTGATGCCGCACATGCAAAATTGGCCCGAAGACTCAAAAAGAGGGTGATACACGA